>JAWQFJ010002241.1:95000-110000 GCA_034096865.1 Theodoxus fluviatilis
CTTTCCCTGCCCTCAGGTGGGCATCCCCCTTTGAATCTCTTCTCGTCCCTACCCCTCAGCCTTCAACCCTTTCCCCCCTCCCTAACACCAAAGATGTTTGCCCACCCACCTACCCTGTTTCCAATTCCCCACCCCCCGGCCTTCCCCTTGCCTCCCCCTCTAGTCCTTTCCTTGCATTTCCGTCTCTACATTTCTCTCTCTAGGACGTTTTTCTTTGTCCACTACCTCACCCCCACCCATCCCACTCCCGACGAAGATTCGCTTTTTTTTTCCATGTTAGAATGAAATTCTCCCTCTCACTCGATCATTCGAAGACCTGTCTCGCCTTCCTAAGTGGATGATGATGGGATTTACATCCCCTCCCCCTCCCCCTTTCCGCCCCACTCATATTTCTTTGTTCCTCTCCCATTCTGCATTCATATCTATATATATACCCGTATCTCTTGTTCACATTGCTTGTAGTGAGTGCAGAACTTCCCTTTTCCACCTCTTCGTGTGCTTGGTGAAACACTCATGATTTTATCAAACGCATTTCAGAAGTGCGTTTTCAACTTTTGAACGAGCCAATCCATGGGTCGTTGATTCTTGGCGTAAAACAAACTCATTATCTTTTTCGTTCTTTGTTTGAAAACAGACCAAAAGAGCAGACCAGTCTATTCTACTACTACTACTACTACTACTACTACTACTACTACTACTACTACTACTACTACTACTACTACTACTACTACTACTACTACTACTACTACTACTACTACTACTACTACTACTACTACTACTACTACTACTACTACTACTACTACTACTACTACTACCACCACTACCACTACCACTACCACTACCAATTCTCCTCCTCCTCCTCCTCCTCCTCCTCCTCCTCCTCCTCCTCCTCCTCCTCCTCCTCCTCCTCCTCCTCCTCCTCCTCCTCCTCCTCCTCCTCCTCCTCCTCCTCCTCCCTTTTCTTCTTCTTCTTCTTCTTCTTCTTCTTCTTCTTCTTCTTCTTCTTCTTCTTCTTCTTCTTCTTCTTCTTCTTCTTCTTCTTCTTCTTCTTCTTCTTCTTCTTCTTCTACTACTACTAGTTACTACTACTACTACTACTACTACTACTACTACTACTACTACTACTACTGCTGCTGTTGCTGTTGCTCCTGCGGCTGCTGCTTCCACTACTACTACTACTACTACTACTACTACTACTACTACCACCACCACCAATACTACTACTACTGCTTCTAAGATAGAAAACCCCAAACAAACCGAAAATCCACCTACAACAACTCGAAACCTTCCAGTATATTTTTTGGCATTTCGAGTGCTGATACAGTCGTAAAGCGGAACACCTACCAAACCAGGTGCAGCCCTGTAAAGAAAACATAGGAAAGCCCATCGTCACGTTTCGGAAAAGGTCGTTACGGTCGAATGGAGTATTGACGTGTACTTTGTTATTACTTCTCCATTGTGTTTCCATTTCTTTTACTTACTTACCCCATGCTTCACAAGGCACACTACTACCATACTGTTCATATTACGGAGACTCAACAACTACTTTATCAAAGAACTACAGACTCTCCCACCCCACCCCACCCCACCTTCATCAAAAGTGATTTTTACGGTTATCGTTGTAAATGGAACAGCGTCTTATAAATCCCGACGGCAACTTCACATGGAAACGTCGGCCTGGCTAAATAGCATTACTGATGACTTCTCCATGACTACGAACTTGGCAGCGAGGACTTCTAAGCGTTGCGAGTGCTCATGTGTTGGGCAAGCGATGTTTCTCTCCGTCCATGGAATTTCTCGCACAATCCTATGCAGATACGAACTCGTGGTCAGGCTAGTCTCCAATAAGCTTCCACTCCTATTTTTCATTCACGCAGACTGAGAGTGGCTGGAGACAGCACTGTTAAGAGATGCTGGTAAACGCTGGGGATTGCGGGGGCGAGGGATTATGGAAGAATGTGCAATGTTTCTGCCCTTGGTGACATGGCGTTCCTCGAATACACAGCCCCAGGGCTCGGCGACCTCAGCGAAGGTTCACCTCACACTTCGGGGGAGGGGAGGGGAAGGGAAGGGATATAAAGGATGGGGTGGGTTCAGGATAGAGAAAGAGAAAAAGAGATGGATCTCTCTCTCTCTCTCTCTCTCTCTCTCTAACTTTCTCTTTCTCTCTCTCTCTCTCTCTCTCAGACGAGCGAGAGGGAGAGAGAAACTGAGAGACAGACTGATATATTGAATTTGTTGTAGATATGATTCTAGGTATGGTGCATCTTTCATTACTGCGCACATGTGACAGTGATGGAGCTACTTAGAGCGATCTATAGACGAGTTAAAGGGTTATTAGGGTTTGTTACTGCCAGTTTAGTTCTTGGAGTCTCATTAACCCTAATGACCTTAAGGAAAGGTAAGTGGGCCGTTTCCTTCGTTGGTTGCTGATTGTACATTATGTGCAGGACACTCTTGTCGGTGTAGAAAGGTTTGAAAAGCTCCCTAAGACAAAGATTCTCCTTGTCAACGTACGGTCTGCCTTCGTGATGCGCGCGCTGTGAGCTTCCCGAACAAGACTGAGGCATCCCGCGGTATTCCAGCCTGCCTTCGTTAATCAGCCACTCCGTAACAACTCCCCAGACTGCCTGTCGGACTTCCTGTCTTCCTAACGCTATGACTGTCATCTTGAGGCACGTCAGCCTTTCTATCTCACCGTTTTTAAAAATCTTGACTCACGGTCAGCCTTTCTGCCTAATTGCCTACCTGTCTTCCTACTTGCCTGTCTGCCTGTTTGCCTTCCTGACTTACTGACTGCCTTCCCGACTCACTGTCTGCCTTCCTACTGCATTGCTTTCCGACTCACCGTCTCACTGCTTCTCTGACCGCACGCTTTCAAACTGTCTTTCTGCCTTTCTGTTTGCTTACCCGCTTCATTGTCTGCCTTGCTGACTCCTGTGTCTTCCTGATCCACTGTGCCTTCTTAAGTCATTGCAGTGTGCCTTTTTCTATATTGTCTGCCGACCTCACTCAATGTCTGCATTTCTTCGTTACTGTCTGCCTACTTGACTTATTGTCTGCCTTTTTACGTTACTGGCTGCCTACTTGACTTATTATCTTCCCTTGCTATCTGCCTACTTGACTTATTATCTGCTATCTATCTTACTGTCTGCTACTTTAGCTGTCTTTCTATTTCACTGTCTGCCTACTTGACTCATCATCTGTCTTTCTACCTTACCGGCTGCCTACTTGACTTATTATCTGTCTTTCTAATTTACTGTTTGCCTACTTGACTCATTTGCTACCTTTTTTATTAAGTGTCTGCCAACCTGACTCACTTTCTGCCTTCTTATCTGTCTTTCTGCCTATTTGCCCTTCCCGTCTGCTTTTCCAATTATCTATATATATATATATATATATATATATATATATATGCCTTCCTATCTCAGCGTCTGTCTCCCTGGCTCTTGTTTCCTGTCTCATTGTTGCCCATATTCACTGGCTGTGTCCCTGCTATCTGTTTCTTTGTTTTGTTCCTCACCAATAGCATTTTGCCTTCAGACAATCTGCATGTACTTAACTATTGTTCTGACTTTATGGCTGTCTTCTTTTCATGGCATTTTGCCTTGCTTTATTTCATAATGATCCACTCCCAACTCTAGAGCAGATGTTTGCGAGCATGACCGGTAGAAAGTTACCAGTCTTTGTTTCTATAAATAACCTATGTTCCCGTTAGAGGGCATGTTTCAAGAGAACCTTTATCAAACGATGATCTGTTCGACCCACAAGGGGAAACTGGTGCGCGGAATATACGTGTGAGTCACCATACCATAATGCGTGCATGAGTGTTGGCTTAACAATACCAGGAATACGAACGTGACATGCTTAAATAAATATAGGACAAATTTCGTCTTAAAATGTCTGGAACCGTTTCGGCATGATATACTTAATTTTGACTTGTCCACTTGCTGCTAGATCATTTAGCTTTATTTTCATTTTGGCATCAAACGATTTAAATGTGATGCGAAAATGCAGATTTTGTTGAGGAGTACTGGCTCTCGAAAACTGTAGGTAGGAATGCGAAGCTTGAACAAATTATATTCCTTGCATATGGAAGAAACGCTGGAGCAGATTTCGTTAACATTTATGAATAAGCAATCGCGTATTGATCCGTCTGATGATGACCCTCGAGCCTGGAATACATCCGTGTCAAGTTGAAATGCTGCGACAGCTTCCTCCTTGTCTTTTCCCGACCTCCCATCCACCCTACCCACCCCCTGTCTCTTCTTCTCTCTCCACCCCTCCCCCACCCCCTTCCTCTCGTCCTCGCCTCTCCCACCCCTTTCCCTTTCCACATCGTCAACCTTTAACCCCATGCCCCAACCTGGTGTCCACTTTTTTTTCCTTTCCAATTTTACACCCCGACTCAACACATCCCTGTTTATCTTCCTGCCTCTGCTGTATGCATCTTTTCCGTTCTTGGCTTGTAAGCGTAAGCATATGTAATTTGGATATACAGCTCTGAATCTCACAATCAAAGACCAACTCTGTCCATTCGATATTAATCATATTGAGGATATGTTTTTTGGTATGCTTCAAAACCAGACACACCATCTGTCAACAACAAGTTTGATGCAGGGACTGAAGTGTCGCGGATTTTTTTTTATTCTTCCGTGTGTGCGAATGGAGTATTTAAAAGAATCTGTTGTTGTTTTTGTTGTTGTTTGTGTTGTTGTTTTTGATTTTTAAAGTTTTTTAATTGTGTTACGTGATCATTCCACGAATGAGTTTGCATGCCTGTTTCCTAGTCTCCTACTGTTCCGTATACTAGTGCACAAACCTGTGGTCCAACAATAAAACTGAGTATATTTCTTTCTCCCTCCCTCCCTCCCTCCCTCCCTCCCTCCCTCCCTCCCTCCCTCCCTCCCTCCCTCCCTCCCTCCCTCCCTCCCTCCCTCCCTCCCTCCCTCCCTCCCTCCCTCCCTCCCTCCCTCCCTCCCTCCGTCCCTCCCTCCCTCCCTCCCTCGAACCTAAAACTTAGTGTTTGTCCTTTTTTTCAGACCATCTTCATCCGTCCTCTTCCATTTAGAGACCCTCATTATTCTTGTCTCTATTCTAACGCTTATTTTCTTTTTCCTCACGAAAAATCTTGACTTTCCCGCCTTCAACTCTCATCTCAGACTAAGTCTTCGTTTTAACTTCTACTTCCTCCTTTCCGCTGCCTCAGCCTTTGAGCCACCTTCTCAGTCCCGTACCCTAGCCATCTTACCTCCATCGTACCTTTACCTACCTGTACTTGCTCTACACGCTCGAGCGAGCAGAGGATGAGGTTTGTGCTTATTCAAGCGAGACGCCACTCTTTTCCGTGTCGGTACATATGACGTAGCCATCTTCGTGCTGATACCGGTATCTTGGCTTTAGCGGAGGAACAGACGCCTGGGAAGAAAAGAGAGTAGAGAACTTGACAAGATGGCGATGCTTTATCGATGGGTTTATACTGTAGCCTGGAGATGTGAGTTGTATGGAGAGCTGTAGGAGGAGGGCCGGGAGAAGATGTTATGGGTGTTGAAAGTTGACAGTTGTTGTAGTGCAGTAGACCCGTGTGCATGTGTCTTACTTTGTCGTCGAAATCGTGCCTTGCTTCAGGTCTTTTGCGGAAACCGTTGTATTATCTTATGTGTGTGTGTGTGTGTGCGTGCGCGCGCGTGTGTGTGTGTGTGTGTGTGTGTGTGTGTGTGTGTGTGTGTGCGTGTGTGTGTGTGCGTGTGTGTGTGTGTGTGTGTGCGCGTGTGTGTGTGCGCGTGTGTGTGCGCTCGTGCTGTGATCTATTTACGTGCTTGTATTAGTTCAGGCCTGAGTGCGCATGTATGTCAGTGAGCATGTGTGTGTGCGTGTGATGGTATGCACGTACCTATATGCAAGCGCTTGTGTGTAGATGTGTTCTGCATTTGCGTGCGTGTGTGCATGCTATGTGTGTGCGTATGTGTGTGTCTGCATGCGTCTGTGCGTACGGTAGTATAACTTAAGCGTACCGTCATGTCTGGAAAAACAATTACGAGACCTATGAGGATGGCAGTGGTCAATGCTCCAGTCCCTGCCTTCTGCCGATTCCCATCTTTCCCTCTCACATCGTCGTTCTTGCAGTCGAGGTCAGAATTATTCATTTGACTATGGATGAAAGAAACATTTCCATTTCTTTTCTCTCCCCCCTCCCCCCCCCCCCCCACCTCCACCCCCCCCCCCCCGGAAAAACCAGCTTGTAGCTAGCTGCCATAATATATTTCTTACTCCTTAAAATCCCCAGTTTTCTAGCTTAGCTGTCTTTTCTGTTGGTTTTTGTGTGTGTTTACTTCCTCATTGTGAACACTGCTGGGTTTTAAAAAACTGACTTTAAAAAGTGATGTTTGCGTTGTGAGTTTTTATGTTAATACTGGCATCGTCTCGATCACGTTTGCGAGATCTTCCCAACTTTCGTCATACATTGTGTTTTGCGGCAAATAGGCGGTATACCCATCTAAAGTATTGTGAGAAATTTCATTGACTTAATTTTCAAATAAAAATTATTTTGCCGTGTTTTATTGAGTTTTAAAATGGAAAATGTTGACACGTGGCGCGCGTTTTACACGTATTTACACTGACCTGGCCTGGTTTGGTTGACTGTTGGAAAGACGAGATTCCAGTGTTTTGTTTCTTCGTCCGTGTTTGTCCATACATCAATATAGAAAATCGTTTTTCCTCGTTCATTTGTTTATCTTATTTATTTTGTCATTGCCTTCGTATCCATCTTTGTATCTTGTATTATTTGTTTTGTCCACGGTGCCAGTCACTCATGCCTCTGTAGATTTAAAAAGAAATTGATTTGCACTTTTTATTATTCATCTGTCCATACTTCTCTCTGTACATTCAGTCACTTCATTCCATCCTCCCGTCCATTCTTCATCCATTCGTCCATCCATCCATCCATCCACAGATCCCTCCTTCCTAACTCTCCCTCCATCCACGCATACAGCTACCCAACCACCCATTCCATCTTCCATCCTCAACGTCCATCCACGCATATATTTACCCAACCACCCGTTCCATCCCCCCTCCTCTTATTCCATCCTTTATTTTTCTCTCATTCAGGAGGAGTACACCAGTCTGCGAATGCTGTCCTACCCGGAGACTAGTGTGTTCCTTGTGGCCTTCTCCGTGGTCATGCCCGAGTCCCTGAAGAACGTGGAGCTCAAATGGGTACCAGAGATTCGGCGCCATGTTCCCAAGGCGCCCTTCCTTCTGGTGGGCACGCAGATGGACCTCAGAGACGACGAGGCCACCAAGATGAAGCTCCAGAAGCGCAAACAGCGACCTGTGAGCGTGGAGGAGGCCGAGCGCTTTGCCAAGCGCCTAGGAGCCTACTGCTTCGTGGAGTGCTCTGCCCTGACCAGGGCTGGACTGAAGAACGTTTTCGACGAGGCCATCCTGGCCGTCCTTGACCCTGTGGAATCCAAGCCAGAAAAGCGGAAGCGGAGACGGAAGTGCGTCATCTTATGAAGAGAGCGTTTCCGGTGTTTGAATTTTTTTTCTCCCTCGTTTCCCCCCCAAAGTCATTGCTTTGCAATGTCTCCAGTATCGCCTTGTGTACTGACGTTCACTTTCGTGCATGGAGGCCCCGGTCAACGTGGCTGTACTTGACAGAGAGAGGACTCTGATGGAAGAAGGGAATGATGAACTTATGACTGGATCTGTGAAAGGTTAATTGTTGAAGAAAGGAACATATAACTGTGGATGAAAGCAGACGTTAGTGGACATTTAATAGTGAATGAAGCTTTGGTTTGTTTGTTGATTGAGGATGACTTGGCCTTCAGCATCTGGTAGTATACCAGAACAGTATGAACACTGTGTGATGTGTCTCGCTGATTACGAGTGTGGAACTCAGTTGTCGAACACAACAAGGACTAACTCGACAAGAACGTTGACCCGCTGAACACCTCGCGAGATGATGACATCGCAGGGCACGAGGATCAGCTTATGCAAGGGAGGTAACTGTGTACACTTGAGACTTGAGACAGCCAACGCTGTCAGTTATTTCCCTTGTGTACTAAAACCGATTAAAAAGTCGAAAAGAAAAGTGGAAAGTAACACGAGAGCTAGATACAAATTGCCTTATATTATTATAGTGAGACTTCCTAAAAACATAGTTAATTCTTCAAAGGTAGAAATACTGAACATTTAGCCTGTAATTGCAATTTTGAAGGTAGCAATACTTGATAGTACAATGCCATAGTTCAGTCCCAAATCATTATGTATATATCATAGTTGACAAATGAAAAGAAACATGATGTAAAACATTAAAAAATAAATTTATGAATACTATTTAATTGACATCTTCTTTCCCAGTCTGTAGAGAGAAATCAGCCCTCGCCCCTGCCTCTCATGCTGATATTTCTTTGCATAACTGCAAAGATGCTCAGACTCAGAGGAACATTATTTCCTCCTTGGTATAGAAGAGTAGTAAGTGTATGACATTAAACACATATATCCATTTCTCTCGTGGACAAAGTGCGATCAACAATTTTTTACCACCCCTCACTGATTCATTATGAAGAAAAGAAAGCAAGATGGTGGTTCACCATTGTCAGGAATTGAAGAAAGCATCTACAGTACTGCAAGGCCATCCAGCGGAATAGCAAAATTTTCTTAAACAAAGGAAAATTGTTCTCTGCAATGCAACCTCAACAGGGAAAACTTTAAAACCAGCAGTAAACAATTTGTCCATCTTGAGAGTACATTGTTCAACTCAAACTTTGAACTATGTGGTTTTCAAACAACTGTTTAAATGTACATACCAATCCTATGAAATTGTATTTTTGTAACCAACTGATTTTTTGAAAATGTCGGTTTTTTTGGCTATTGTAATGCAATGTTGTTGCTGACTGAGGGTACCTGAATTGAAGAGTCGCTGTGCGCATTTGTGAATGAACGAATGTACCATACTGACTGTATATTCAGTGTTTACACTCTACTGACATGATAGAAACAACCATGGACAATGCATTTCTTTATTGCCATCTTTCCAAGTTGTTTCTCCCATTTGTCATAACCATCTGTCTGCTATAACCAGCTGTCTGCCCATGAATAATGTTAAAGTAAATGACCTTTTATAAGTTTATGCAGTAGCCAGTACATTGTGAAATAATAATGAGTAAACAGGAGTTAACATAGGCAGACCTGGGAATTTGTGCCTTTCTTCATGCAGGGTACACTATCTCTCAATGATGAGGTCAAATCTCACTTGACGGCATTTTGGCGTTCCGCATATCAGTTGGGGAGATGTTACCACTGTTTTGTGTTTTTTATTTCAGTTGATTTTTCAGGTTGATTTCTACATCTCTGTAAAAGATTACAAATCTAGATTGTACACAGATGTGTTGGATAGTTTTGATCACCATATATCTACTTTGTTTTCATTTTGAAGTAAAAGATTTATTCTCTGATTAATTCTGGTTTGCATTTGACATAGAGTAAAAGCCTATGAAGTATTCATGTTTGTGTAATAAACCCGAGGGTGGGATCTGTTATTCTTGTATTTTGAAAACCTTGTGATACATTCCACTCTTCGATTTGTGATTTGTTGAATTTGCACGCTGATCGTCATGAGTGAAACCAACTGCATTGCATGACCTATAAATAGAACATGTGTGACCAGAGTGTGCGCAAGAATGGGAGAAAATGATGGATGGAAATAGAACGCATTTCAATGAGGAATGTACATTTCGTAAACCGTTCTTCATAAGAATGCTTTGCTTTTGTATTAGTTGAATAAATGTGCAATTTCTATATGGCGAAAAAGAATGTTTTTAATCTGTGCTGTTTATCAAGTTTTTATATGGTAATATAATATTTGCTTGTATTTTCTTTTTGTCTTCAGAGATCTCCCAACATAGTTGCATTGCCTTGACGTTAGCGAGATCATTTAGGAGTGGAAGTCGATGGGACTAACATGACACCTGAATCGCGGCATGGATGCAAATGCGCACACATAATATGCACCCACGAACCGGTTTCTCGAATGGACGCACAATGCCGGTGAACATTTCATGGGGTGCACGTCTATTTGAGTGTAAAACCACATTTCAGTGAACGTCAATAGCAGTGAAATAACAAGGGAAACATGCTTTTGTCCAGCGAACTCTCACGTGCGTACATCGCTCAAGACGATGCTAGATCGAACGCTCGGTAAACCTAACTGGTCACTGTTGAATGACCCTGCTTGACCGAGCGCGAACAAAATTTGTTTTTTTTTTTCGCGATGCATTCTTGCCGTTGCAGAGTGTTCATGTGGGCGCTCCTCAACCAAGGGAAGGAACCAGCAGCAGCATCCTGGTCGTTCCTTGCGGAAGCGGAGAAGATGTTCTGCTGCAGCTGCTTATCAATGCTCGGTACCGCTCGAATAGAAAATTATGTCGAAGCGCAGCGCTGACTTACAACGTAAGCAAACATTTCTCGAAACTTACATCAAGCGAATTTACATAACAAACTAAGTGCTAGTACAAGCTATACAGTTGCCTCCCTAGAACAGTTTGAGAATTGTATCGCGAAATTGCTGCTTACATCTTGCCAAGTAATACATGTACTTTCAAAACGCGAAAATAAATCAGCCTGCCATCTTGTAACTTTTCACGCTGCTTGAGTGTTAATCACAGGTCGAAACATCTGCCACTGCGCACATCTTTGATAGTGATTTCCTTCCATTCTCCCGCATCAGCCATTTGAATGTACACGCGTAGCACTCGATGTCACTTCCGTTCAAAGGTTTAGCGCCCTGAGCGCCATCGAGCACATGGTGTCTTGAACAGCCTTAATGGTTAAAGTATGCAATCAAAGGAGCTTTCGAAGCTTCATGCTCTGTTTGTGCAGATCTTGCTTGACTTTAGTTTGAATTTCCCGCCTGGCATATGCTATTGTCTAATCATCATTCGCACGTTGTTTTTGAACAGCCTGTGCGCGTCTATCGTTTTTTTCGTGCTTTTGCGCGATTGGCGTTGTGATCTACAGCATAGCAAGCTGAAAAGGGTCGTTCAAGATGTCTTGGAAAGTAAAAGTTTGCCTGAAATTCATAAAACAATTGCAAAAGAAAAGCAGCCGCCAGGTCAAATGGAGCGACGACGAGTGTAGGAATGGTGTGCACAGAATGGAAAACTGAAAGCAAACATCGCGCTGTCGAATGGAAAAGGCAAGCAAGAGACTGGAAGGAGGGGAAAGATGGGCTTTAAGCTAAGACATTGAAAAAGGAGTGCTACAGTGAATGTATGAAAGACGTGAGACATGGTTAAGAAAGAATGGAAATGCATTGAAGCAGCATGCCATCAGATTGCACCCCCCCACCCACCCCCCCACTCCCCCCCCCCCCCCCCACCCACTCACCCCCCCCCCCCTTCACCCCCCCCCAAAATAAAATAAATAAAAGAGAAAAAGTTCAACCAGTCTTTTAAGACCTGCTGTGACTAGTTTCAAGATTTTAAAAACACCGTGGCAGTTCGTTCAGGAGATCGACGCATTTGCCCAGGAATCTCGGGAAGTTACCGACCCTCCAGTAGACTCATTCTTTCGTTTTGTTATCATCCACAGAACGAGATACAATTATGAAGACGATCTCACAGGGAACATGGAAGAAACGCCAGCGTGGTATGAAATGTGAGGGGAAATGGCCCTGGAGACGAGGGAAGCAAGGATGTTCGTATGAGATCAACTGGCCACGTGAAAGATAAACTGACCATAGTTCAGGCAGCACCCGCAGATGCAACATAACTTGCACCCTGTGTGTTAGCGGGAATTTGACCACTGCTGAAGGCGATGTGCCGCGTGAAGTGTAAGTGCACATGTGCAGGCGGGGTGCAAAGTTCTGGGCAAATGGAGACCACGTGCAGATGGCTTTCCAATATCTGGACAAGGAGCTGTCAACAACGTCGCCTATTCGTCCTTAACACGTTTCGAGGACACATGACACAGAAAGTAAAAGACGAAATCAGTAGTCGATACAACACAGGTGTGGCACACATCCCTGAGGGATTTACTTCAAAGCTACAACGAACTGCAATGCAGGACGACAGATTGATGACGGGTCCAATCCAGATATAATAAAAGAGGGTGGTCCAATCCAGATATAATAAAAGAGGGTGGTCCAATCCAGATATAATAAAAGAGGGTGGTCCAATCCAGATATAATAAAAGAGGGTGGTCCAATCCAGATATAATAAAAGAGGGTGGTCCAATCCAGATATAATAAAAGAGGGTGGTCCAATCCAGATATAATAAAAGAGGGTGGTCCAATCCAGATATAATAAAAGAGGGTGGTCCAATCCAGATATAATAAAAGAGGGTGGTCCAATCCAGATATAATAAAAGAGGGTGGTCCAATCCAGACAACAAAACATGGGAAGGGAAAGCATGCACGTAAGTCCTGTATCCTCCATTGGATGAAGGAAGCGTGAAGTTAGATCACTCCCGATGACAGTCGAAGAAACTTCGAGAAGTGTGGGATGATAAACGCCCTTGATGGTTCGGAAGACCACCTTTTTCTCGACGAGGATGCGGGAAAAGGAATTTATAGGATTTTCACATGACAAAGTCGCGCTTGCCGATGACGAACTCTCAGATGTGCGTGCCGCAATTCAACTGAGCTCTGATATCGCGCTGAGTGATGGACTCATCTACAAAGGAGGAAAGTTGCGACGATGGTGATTTCACCGACTGTGACAGCCCTGGCCACTATGAAGTAGAATTGTGTGGAGCAACTTCCTCAGACCACCGGACATTAACAATCGAGAGATGAGCGAAGTTTCTTCACGTTTCTATCGGCTGTGATAGACCTGGGCAACTAGAACTGTATTAAGTGAGAAGCTCGCACTACGGGTGGTGGAGGTTCCAGCGGTGGCAATGATTTTATCGACTGTGACAGACCCGGATACAAAGTGACAGAGAGAGACAGAGACAGACAGAGACAGACAAAGAGAGACAGAGAGACAGACAGAGACAGAGACTGACAGAGACAAAGAGAGAGAGAGAGAGAGAGAGAGAGAGAGAGAGAGACAGAGACAGAGAGATAAAGAGAGACAGAGAGAGACAGACAGAAAGAGAGAGAGAGAGAGAGAGAGAGAGAGATAGACGGAGACAGAGAGACGGACAGACAGACATAGAGACAGACAGACATAGAGACACACAGACAGACAAACAGACAAACAGATAAACAGTTAGAGAGACAGACAGAGAAAGACAGAGGAGAGACACACGCAGCCATCGTCTCCACATACATGTCCGCATTCAGTTCAGTTCAGTTCAGTCTCTTAACCCTGATGGGTTGTTGAGGCACCACTGATGACTTTCGGACAATCTTTCTCCATCGATCTCTATCCTCTGTGGCTCGCTGTGAGTCAGCAAAGGTCAAGCCTGTCCACTCTTTGATGTTGTCTTCCCACCTCTTTCTCTGACTGCCTCTCCTTCTCCCACCTGGTACGGTACCTTGCAGGGTGGTCTTGGCCAGCCCACTGCGTCTTGACACGTGACCGTACCACTTCAGCTTTCTGCTTTACACGATTGAGAGCAGGTTTTCGTACTGTCCAAATGCTCTCCTGATCCTGTTGCTGACTTCCTCATTCGTGACATGGTCTTTATATGAGATGTTCAGAATCTTGCGGTAGCATCTCATTTCCAGGGCTTGTATCCGTCTCTGTAGTTCAGATGTGAGAGTCTCGGACTCGCATGCATACAAGAATACGGAGATGGCCAGCGTGCGCATGAGCCTGATCTTCGACGCGAGAGTGATATTTCTGTCACGCCATATTGGCTTCAACTTTGCCAATGCTGCTGTTGTTTGTGCTATCCTGGACAGTCTCTCTGGTTTGGAACCTTCAGCAGTCACAATAGATCCCAGGTATTTGAAGTTGTTCACAGCTTCCAGTTTTTGGCCCTTCACTTTGATTTCCATTTTGAAGCCCCGAGGGTTGTTCGTCATCACCTTGGTCTTCTCGGCACTGATCTCCATGCCATATGCCTGTGAGGTCTTGTCCAGGTGATCAACAAGACTAGCCATGTATGCACACACGCATACGATCGCACACACGCATACGATCGCACACGCACACACAGACACTCTGGTGCGAATACATATAATACTAAGTAGCACTAATAATTCATTGCAAGCAGACAGAATGGCCTCGAGTGTCTTCGTTCATTTTCCATATGTCACTACTGAATGTGAACTGCTTCTGAAATGAAGGGTAAAGTAAACGAGTACACAGAAGTTTCAGGAATGTCGGTTCAAGGGAGTTAACTCTAAATCAACAAGGCTTTTTTATCTCCCTTGGTAGATTTAGTTCAGACATAACAGAAGACACACAATAATTAGTTCAGAATGTATATGAAATGTCTGTCAACCTCTCAAACTAGCTTAGGCTTTAATATATTTTAAGAATGTAATCTTATAGACGACTGCACCCTCTAAATTGCAAAAATGGCTTTCATGTCTTTTGCATTGCGTACCCAGGTGTTTTTCAAACAGCCTTGTCTGAATCATTTCTGTTATGAAACAGTTGCCACAGGACGTTTTGGGGTGAGCTGGGATGGGGCGCGGGAACTGAAAGTGAATTTTTGGATTGAATGTGGAGGTGGGGTTGACTGGTGAGTGGGGAGATGGAAAGAGGCTGACTCGGGTAGAGTAAGTTTTCAAAAGGGAAAGTTATGTTTTACAACGGTGCTGTTCTCTATCCCATCGCTGTACTTGATATATGAAGTTCGTAACGATGTACTGAGATATTGATAAACTGCACTGCATAATTACAGTTTTTCTATATACTTTTCGTTTTCTTCGTTAATCATGCTGCGCTTTCCATTTTACAATAGTCATTGCTGTATTCATAACAATTTAATACACACACATACACGCACACACACAAACAAACACACACACAAACAAACACACACACACACACACACACACACACACATACAAACACACACGCACACACAAACACACACGCA
>JAWQFJ010002241.1:115000-140000 GCA_034096865.1 Theodoxus fluviatilis
AAACTTTGTGTATAAGTTGTAAGGAGAAAGATGAATGGCTTCTCTCTTTATCTTGCATTGTCTAGCTCTGTGCAGTTTACGAATCAGATACCTTGCAACATTTGTCAATGAAGAAATATATTACCCTTTCGTATGACTCCTCTGTGATAGTGATGCCAATGTGGTAACAGGGGTCGCCACTTACTTCTACCATGCGGTAAGTATTAAAAAAAGGAGAGGCAACTTCACAAGATATGCAAAATGTCTTTCATTTCGAATAAGCAGAGACCATCACAAAATAGTATTGTCAGAGCTCTCATCGTATACATGGCATTGCAGACGATCACCGAGGTTCAGTATATGGAGCGAAAGCACCCTATTTCGAGAACGTTGTGAAAAGGTATAGACCCACAGGGTCTCCCGTCCAATAATAAGGGAAATATGGTCCTGACTTGCTCATTTTTCAACCATGTAATGTTGGCTGTCACTGGCTTAGCATAATCTAAAAAGGTAGATAGGAGACCAAACCTCATCCGTCTGTCCCATTCATCCTTTTGTATCAAAGAAGCAAAGAGAAAAGAGCGCGAAAAGGTGGTGATTAAGATGAAAAAGCAACAAGGAAAGGACAAACTAAGACCGACCATCATAATATAATGCAGCTCGAGAGTCGTTTTGTTAAAATGTTTTTTTTGGGCATCAACACCTGCGCGCAACTGCACGATGATGACTTCTCACATACCTTCATACTCTTCAAAACGAACTAGATTGCGCCAAAGCTGAGGGCTACAGACACCAAAGCACATGACTTGCATATCTGATTAACATAGAAGCCATTCAGCGTGGCTGAGAATGCATAGAAGCGTGACGATCGATAGAACATCATGTTCAACACAAACAGGAAAAGCTCAACAAGAAATGTGAATATCTTTGTTCACAAAAAGCTGTTGAAAAATATTCATCAAGGAGTTCTGGCTCCAAGCTCTTGTCTGCACACAAATACCTCAAGCAAGGACATGCCGCCTTCGTAGCAGGAACTTCCAACTCCCTGGAGAAAAACTCGCGTCCTCACCGAAAACACAGATTTCGCCGAAGCCACAACAAGAGAAAAACAAACGAAAAAAGTGAAATGACAACAGAAGATCTCAAGAGAATAAACTCCATCATCCTAGCCAAAAATGTTGAGCTCACTCCTGAACAGATAAGTATCTGTCGCCTTCCAGACAAATGTATACCTACGCCCAGATGTCCCATTGACGTAACTAAGTGATATGGTGCAAGGAACAATACGGTGGGCTGAACAGTTAATGAGGTATAAGGTATAAGAACAAAAAAGGAGACCCTGACGACAAAGAATTTACCCCCAAACCATGGTAAAAAAAACAACACACAAAGAGGATCGCCCCGAAAGGCAACCCAGCCCTGGAGACATTCATCAACGCTTGCACACAGGAAGAGAATTGCGGACAACCTCACAGAACACCAAAGACATGCAATTCATGAGCTCTCAAATTCCTTTAACAAAAAATGCTGCTTGCAAATATGCTGACAAGTCAGGTAACAAGGTAATCACAGGCCTAGACCATGATGGAGCACAGATTAAAGAGAGATTCCTGAACCCAGAAGCCTACAAACTGCTACCTTCAGATCCTACAGGCTTGATAATTGAAAATTGTAAAGACTGGGCACAAAAGTGGAGGTCGGTTCTGACAGATGCCATTGTGGAGTTTGTGAGTGAACAAAATAACTATCATCCAGGAAAATGCAAACTCCTTATAAAACTCCACAAGGAACACCCTTTTTCCGTCAGACTTTTGTTGACTTGGTGCGGCAACCCCATTCAACCTCTCTCCCAATTTGAGCAGCACGTCATGTGGCATCTCGCCCAACATCTGACTTTTCAGATCAGAGACACCAAACACTTTCTCCAAAAATTAGAAAGGATTAATAAAGGGTTTGCTCCCTTACCATAGTCAGCCACTATCGTCGCATGCGATGTCAAGGACCTTTACTCTAGTGTAGACAACAAGATGGGGATTCCAGCCACACAGGCTCTACTAGAGAAACACCCCAACCCAGAAGGTATTCCTACTGCCTGTATCTTGGAAGCCCTCCAGCTATGTCTGGACCTCAAAGTCTGCACCTACACCTCTGGAGATGGGTCTACACTCATTGCCAAGCCATGTCAAGGTGTTGCCATGGGTCCCTGTCACGCCTGCGACTACGTAGACATCTTCATGGATGACCTCAACAAGAGACTCGTAGACACCTTTCCCGTTCCCCTAATGAGTTCCCTAATTTAAAAAACCGCTCACTCACTTGAAGAATTCAAATGTCCAAACTGGAGCAGATTCAGTGATGATGGCATTATCTTGCCACACGTAGATGACATATTTGCTTTCCAAGAACATCTTCAACACCTGTACCCTCCCTCCAAGATTCAGTGAGCATTTACCTACGGCAAAGAGGTAATCTACCTTGATGTCAAAGTCAAACTAGAGAAAGGTTTTCTCTACACTCAAATAGAGACAAAGTCATCCCATAAATATCTGCCTCCAAATAGCTGTCATCCTCAATCTACCTTCAAAGGCCTCATCTCTGCTATGGGCATAAAGCTTCGCATCAATTGCAGAAAAGACTCTGATCTCGAAAATGCTCAGAAAGAATATTATACACACTTCTTCCAAAGTTCTGGGTGGCCAAAAACAAAGGTGAGGAGAAGGGAGCAGAAAGAGACAGGACTTCCCTCATCCACGAAACACATTAAAACAAATTCCGTGGATCACCACTTACGACCCCAGAGCTCCCTCAAAAGCAGCCATCATCCGTCGCTACCGTAATGTTTCATACAGCAATAGGGACAGCCTCCAAATTTTCAAGCAAATCTCCATCATTGCTGCAGACAGGAGGAGGAAAAACATCGGGGAAATGTACAAGCCGACAATCCCTCGCCGATTCTTCCAACACGGCCCCATGGAGATACCAGGTTTTCCCCCTGTAGAAACAAACGTGACTTCTGCAAACATGGAGAAGTCACAAAGGATTTTACCTCCTTGTGGAATGGCAGATGTTAGAAAATATTTTTAAAAAACCACATCACCTGCAATACTCCGTTAGTAATATATCTGTTGGAGTGCAAATTGCATCCTGAGGCCTTATACATAGGGTCTTTCAAAAATGTCTGCACAAGAGGGAGGAACCACAAGTCTTTCTTGGACTACGCATCCAAAAGTCAGGTTGGGCCGCACACTCATCCGCAACCCATCCTGATGACAAAGCAGTTGCTCTATGTCAAAACCTATATTTTGGACGGTGGTAGAAGAGTCCAAACTTCTGCAGCGCGAACTCTGGTGGCAAGCAAATCTAGGCACCGTATTCGTAGGACTTAACAGTAGCCATGAGCTACTTGGACAGCCTGAAAGGGGTTTCGTGGTGGTGGTCTTTTTGCTGTTGTTCCAGGTTCGTTTCTGCTGGTGCTGGGGCGGCGTAGATTTCCTAATGCAAGAGTGTCATTGTGATTTATGTGACCAGCTCTTTCAGACCTTACGTCTCGCCTTGCGCATGTATACATCGCGTATCACCGGTGATCTACTCACTTTCATCCGAAAAGCATGCTTCTACTCTACTTCAACGGTTTTTAGTCCACGAATTTATTTGAACCTGTGTTTTCCTGAAATGGTTTTTCTGTTGTCTTTACTCTTCGATTTTATAAGCTGGCCCTCTCTGTGCGTTGAGTAATGGCTCTGATGAAGCCCTCTGCGAGGGCGAAACGTTGGTTTCTGATGAGAAGTAATAAAGTAAGAAGAAAGTACACCGGGAGTTATTTGGATTTAACCTACGACTGACACTTCTGGTTGGGAAAACTTTCCACGGTGTGGTGCTGGACTACTGTTGGAGACGTGTTTTTGTGTCCGTTCTCACGTGAATACATATGCCACTATACAAAACAGATCAATGCGACTGAACCCAGTGATTTCATTCCATGTGGCACAGAGGGGTAAATCTCAAGAACATCAATTAATAAAGTCTCATTGTCTGATTCATGTTGTATTGTTTTTTTTCTATGTCATCTCTCTCTCTCTCTCTCTCTCTCTCTCTCTGTCTCTGTCTCTCTCTCTCTCTCTCTCTCTCTCTCTCTCCTCTCTCTCTCTCTCTCTCTCTCTCTCTCTCTCTCTCTCTCTCTCTCTCTCTCTCTCTCTCTATCTGTGTACGCTTCCTTTAAGTGGTTACATGGTCAAGAACGATGTGAGCGTGTGTTTGTGAGCGTGTGTGTGAGCGTGTGTTTGTGAGCGTGTGTGTGTGTGTGTGTGTGTGTGTGTGAGCGCGTGAGTGTGTGTGCGTGCACGCGCGTGCACATGTGTTTGTTTTTGTGCGTGTGCTTGCGTGCGTACTTGTGCATGTGTGAATGTCGGCTTGTGTGTGTATGTGTGTGTGTGTATGTCTATATGTTTGTGTGGGAATGACGCGGTCACAAATTGTTGCATGCCTCTAAGATTTCTGTGACAAAGCGAGTGTTGTGAAGCCCATTTGTTTCAATGCATTATTTTGTAATATGCAATCTGAACGACAGCTGTCGTCAGTTTGTGGCTCCTCATGACTTGGCTCGTTATGAATTCAAAACCACGGGTACCGTCATAATTCTCGGTGGTGCTGTAGATATTAAGACGAACGAATCCTTTTCTTTTTGAGTGTCACCAAAATGTATAACCTTATTTGTCGTGGTGCCTCGTACAACATAACAGAAACGAACGTAATGTAACGTGACACAACATATACTTTCGTCGTCCAAAACATGAACAATGAAGGTGACATATCACTGGGGCTAGGGAATGGTTATGTACAACAGCAACCTACCGACGCAAACAACAAGTTACAAACAACGGGTGATGTAAACTGAACAAGGGTAAGCGGTTGCATTACCAGAGGTTAAGATCATACTGCAGTTATAAAATAGTTATTGTTTTAAATACGTATGGCAGTTAGTAAAAAGATCGATAGTATCTGTCCCCGTGTGTTTTTGGAGGACGTAATCTTTGACTGCGAGATACCAGTTTGGAGGGGAATAGCATTTCTTATTATTATAAACACGTTGTTGTGTTCCGAGCGTTGTACTTCTTCAATCAATAAAGACTGGAGGCTTGTTAGTATTTCAACTTTGAGAATTTACTACTTCTTCTTACAGTATAATTCCGCGTGTTCCAGGACTAGACATGGCGCCCACAATTTTCCCCGGCGCATGCGCGCATAATGCGTAGACAAAACCAAGTGATAAACTCGTAGGCGAAACCAAGTGATAAACATGATAACACGACATCTTCCCCTCTTTGAGATTTTGCAAAAATCAGCCCAGTGGCTAGTTATTCATTAGAGTCTGTGATAACCGAGAAGGGAGATAAATTCACTTTAAAAGTTAAAAGTTCAGATCAATGTGTCCTGCATTCCAACAATGTTAAAAAATTGTTAGTTATCCTGGAAGCGGATTGGTCTGGTAACAATGCGGCCGCTGCGGGTCCTCGTCACGGCTGGACTGCTGTTGCCCTCGGGAGGTCGGACTGGAGGTAGACCACCACTGGCAGTGTCGGAACTGTTGACATCTGGCGGGCGTTGACCGACCTGGACGACGGACTTGCCCCGGCTCGGACTGGTACCTGACTCTGAATTGTGACTGTCAGAGTCGTTGCAGCTGGGACGTGCTGCATTGTAGCTGGGACTGCCACAATCTCTCTTCTGGTCTCTGGATACAGGGACAGGGATAACGTGACTGGACAGGGACAGGCGCTTGTGGACCGTGCTGGGGTTAGGACGGGACCGCTCAGGCTGAGGACTGTGGAACAGCCTGAGATGACGACGATTTCGCCGGAAGTTCTTGCCGTTAGGCGTTTGTACCACATAGGATCTTGGTGCACACTGCTGTTGGACGATGGCTGGACTTCCCCACTTCTTCTCGTTGTCCAGCTTCTGGAGAACTGGGTCACCTGGCGAAAGTTCTCCCAGTGGACGGACTCCGTGGCGTCTGTCGAATACTTTCTTGTATGCTGCTTTGTGTTCTCTATCCTTGTCAGCCACAGACTTCCTTTCATAACTTGGCGCAAGGTTTTCAGGCAGGGTTGGGAGTGTTGTACGAAGCTTTCGGCCGAATGCTAGCTCGGCTGGACTCTTGCCTGTCGCTGCGATAGGAGTGGCTCTGTGGGCAAGTAGTGCTATCATTGGCTCCTTCTGGCCCAGAATCTTCTTGGCTTCTTGTACAGCTCTCTCGGCTTCGCCGTTTGCTTGCGGGTAGTGCGGGGATGTGGTGATGTGTTCAAAGCCCCAACGCTGTGAAAACTGCTGGAACTCTGATGATGTGAACTGACGGCCATTGTCAGTAATGAGTGTTTCTGGAATCCCGTGACGAGCAAACATGTTGGACATCCGTCCGATGACTTCTGAAGAGGTGATGTTTCTGAGGTATGCTATCTCGAGGTATCTTGAGAAGTAGTCTATCAGTACAAGGTACTGCTTTCCCTTGAGTTCACAAAGATCAGCTGCACACTTCTGGAATGGCCTATCTGGTAGTTCTGTTGCGATGAGTGGTTCTTTTCGCTGAGCAGCCTGTTTCTCTTGACAGTGCTTGCAGTTGCGGACGATTTGCTTGATGCGCGTGCCGACTCCTGGCCACCAGCACGCTGCGTTCGCTCTCTCACGGCACTTTACGATGCCGAGATGACCGTCATGGATCCTTGCTAGGATTTCATCTCTCATGGACGCTGGTATCACGATGCGGCTGCCTCTGGTGAGCAGGCCGTTGTTCTCGCTGAGTTCGCCGCGGACTTCGAAGAGATCACGCAGTCCTTCCTCAACATCTGACGCGTACACTGGCCATCCTTCTCGCACGTAGTGTAATGCTGCTTGGATCAAACTGTCTTTCTTGGTTTCTTCTGCCAGTTCTTTCAGTTTCTTGTCCGGCATGTGGTAGGACCAGGACAGGTTCACGCTGTCGACGTAGTCTGCCACGTCTTCGATGAGTAGCTCCACTCTGCTCACATCTTCTTCTTTGTACTTCTGTGGGCTGCGAGAAAGAGTGTCTGCCACGACGAGCTGCTTTCCCGGCACGTACTCTGCGATGGGGTTGAATCTCATGAGTCGCATGAGCATTCTCTGGCATCTGACTGGGGTGTCCTCAAGGTTCTTGTAGTTGATGATGGGGACGAGAGGCTTGTGATCAGTCTCTAGCTGGAAACTGGACAGGCCAACCAGGTAGCGGCTGAACTTCTCACAGGCGTAGACAGCTGCGAGAGTTTCCTTCTCGATTTGTGCGTACCTGCGCTCAGTGGGTGTCAAGGTACGTGAACAGTACGCTACCGGCTTGAGGATTCCGTCAGGGTATTGCTGTAGCAGGACTCCACCTACTCCATAGCTGCTTGCATCTGCACTCACTGTTGTGGGCTTTCTTGGGTCGTAGAAGGCAAGTGTGGGTGTTGACGTCAGCATCTTCTTCACCTCACTCATGGCTTTGATCTGCGCTGGCCCCCATGACCAGGCTCTGTCGTTCTCCAAAAGTTCTGTCACTGGCCGCAGTACTGTCGACAGGTTCGGCAAGTATCGGCCCAGAAAGTTGATCATGCCCAGAACTCTCCTCAACTCCGTCACGTTGGTGGGGTCTGGCATGTTGGTGATGGCTTCAACCTTGGTCGGATCTGGAGAGACTCCGTTCTTGCTGATGCGATGCCCAAGAAACTCGATCTCTTGCTTTCTCAGCTCGCACTTGTCTGGGTTGAGCTTGAGGTTGACACTGGCTAGTTTCTTCATGACGCCGCCCAGGTGGCGCTCATGGGACAGCTCGTCTTCGCTGTAGACGAGGATATCGTCGAAGAAGCAGACGACGTTGCTCTGATCCTTCAAGATGTTTTCGACTGTGCGTTGAAAAATCTCAGGCGCTGAGGATATTCCGAAAGGGAGTCTCTTGTAAAAATATCTCCCGGATGTTGGGGTTATGAACGTGGTGAGCTTTGCTGTCGAAGGGTCGAGAGGCAACTGCCAGAAGCCTGAAGTCGCGTCGAGCTTGCTGAAGAACGCTGACCCCGATAGCTTGTGCAGAATGTCGTCGAGGGTTGGAAGGATGTACCTCTCCCGCTTCACAGCCAGATTGAGCTTCTTGAAATCTGTGCAAATCCTCACGTCGCCGGACTTTTTCAGTACTGGTACGATGGGAGCGCACCAGTCTGTAGGTTCAGTCACTGCTTCTATGATGCCTTTGGCTTCCATCCTGGCCAACTCTTTGTTGACTTTCTCCAACAGTGGTATTGGTATTCTGCGCGCTGTGTGTAGGCTGTAAGGTTGTACATCGTCTCTCAGCAATATTTTCACTGGGGTGCAGTCGACTGGTTTCTCATCCAGTGCACCGAAGGGTAGCCTGTCGATGGTGTCGATTCTTTTTACGAGACCCATCCTTGTTGACGCTTCTCGGCTGAGAAGATTGTCGGTCTTCGAATTCACGACGAAGATCCGAAGTGGGAATGGCTTATCGTGGACTCTGGTGACTGCTTCGAACTGTCCCAGGCACTCCATCACGCCGCCAGCGCTGCGCAGAATCGTGTTAGATTTCCGTAGCTGTGGTCGTGGACTCATGTTGTTGTACTGGGCTGCCGAAATGACGCTCACATCTGCCCCTGTGTCGATCTTGAACGTGATTTTGCTGTTTTCAACTGTCAAGACTGTAGTCCACGGTGGTTCGTTGTTGGTCCCACTGTTCACTGGCCCAATGAAGATTTCTTCTTGTGTCACTCTGTGTACTTCGTCCTCTTCTTCTCCTCCTCTTTCTTCATACTGGTAGTCGTAGTGGTGCTCTTCCACTGAGTGCATCGATTTGCTTCTGCATACTGCTGCGAAGTGGTTTGGCTTTGAACAATTTCTGCACCTTTTTCCCTGTGCAGGACAGATCTCTGTGTTGCTATGGTGACGACCACATCTTGAGCATGATGATGAGTAACCTCCTCTCCCTCTCTGCGAGAAGTGATTTCCACGGCCGCGTGGACTGCCACTGGTATGCTGGTTCTGCTGACCGCCGCCCCTATGGCCAGAGCCGCCGCCCTGTGGATGATGACTGCCGGATCTGTCACCTCGATTACCGTTGTAACCGCTGCGCCTACCGCCTCTGTGATGGCCCCCACTGGCCCCTCTGCCGCTGTGGACTGCATCGATCGTCTGGCGTTGCTCTGTTAGCTGTGTCTTTACTTGTTCATATTGTCGTGCTGCAGTGATGGCATCTTGAAGTGTCAGTGTCGGTGTCAGTTGGAGCTTTTCTGAGAGCTCGCGATCAAGAACTCCAAGGACAAGACGATCTCGGATTGCTTCGTCTTTGTTCGGTATCTGTGCTAGATTTGCCAGATCGTACAATTCTCTCACGTAGGCTTCTATGGTTTCCCCCTGCTTCTGGTTGCATGAGTGGAACCTGGCTCTTTCATGAATGACATTTACTCGCGGAATGAAGTAGCCATCAAATTTCTCCAGAATAGTCGCGTAGACTTTTCCTTCTTCTTCCGACAGTTGAAAAGACGTCAGAATCTTCTCTGCGTCTGCACCCATAACGTAGATAAGAGTACTTATCTGGATTTCCGCGTCTTCTTTGTGCAGCTTTGAAGCCGTGAAGAATCGCTGGAAACGTTGCTTCCACTCGGGCCATGCTGTAGGATTGCTGAAGTCGAAGTTTTCCGGAGGCTTGAACGGACCCATCTTCACTGTTTCTTCTTAGACCAGTACCACGTGAAAACGGTTCTAGAAAATTCCGCAGCGAGATTAGGATCTCAGTTCGTTCAGCACGCGTACAGTTCACAGTTCACCGCTGTTGCGTTTACCGCTGCCACCATGTTGTGTTCCGAGCGTTGTACTTCTTCAATCAATAAAGACTGGAGGCTTGTTAGTATTTCAACTTTGAGAATTTACTACTTCTTCTTACAGTATAATTCCGCGTGTTCCAGGACTAGACATGGCGCCCGACAATTTTCCCCGGCGCATGCGCGCATAATGCGTAGACAAAACCAAGTGATAAACTCGTAGGCGAAACCAAGTGATAAACATGATAACACGACACACGTATATATTCTTTCTCGCTCGATGTTGTGAATCTGGCTGAAAGTTTCTGCTGGTGCTTCAATTACATATTGTGCCTTCTTTACAAAAGGTATGTGGTGAGACGGCGTCTCTCTTGTTGGTGTCACCAGAGACGTTATGTACTTTCTTTTATGCTACCAATCAACATTCTCGTGGAACAGAAGCTATCCCCAGAATGTTCGGCAAGACCTACAACGCTGTAAACTAATGGCACGCTGCCTTTCTAGCCCATAGAAACACTGCTCACCAGTCAGATTCCTCCGTCAGTGAACATGGTAAATCACGCTTGACAGAGCGATGCACGGAGCCTTGGCCTTAGGAGCATTTGCATATTACGCTGAGGCCACTCTCCTTTGAAATGCATATTTGGCCGTCAGAAAAGTCAGGTAGAAATTGTGTGGAAGCCTCGAGTGACGTTTGATAGTTTCTTTCATCAGAGAAGGAATTCGCCCGAGGATGAGAACGGAGTTTGCCGCGTGCAAAGCGACGGAATCTAGAGTGACCCGTCCTGTACTGGACCTCGCTCGTGCAAGAGCCTCGGGATCGTTTCTAAACCTCCCCTTAAAGAGTTTTTTGGCGCCTCCTACCGTTCATATTAGCAATAGGTGGGACTCGTAAAAGTTTTTCTTTTTTGAGGGGGCTTCCGCTATCACAACCTCATATAACATACGGCCAGTAGAATTCTTTATCGAGACAACTGTCGACTATGCCTTATAGAAGAGTAAAATAAAGTGGAGCGTATTAAAAACATCCTACGGCTTTATCGACCTGAGCCAATCACGATCGGTGTATCACGAGGATTTTAGAAAATGCCACGTGTGTGTCGCTTTCATTGAAGGGTGACAACACGATGATGCCAATGTCTTTCATGACAAGAATGTGACAGCTATTTGCTGGAGCTGCAAATATTCGTCTGAGTATTTGACATTTCCAAAGGTTCCCTGCAGTTCTTGTAAACATGTTTTGAAAGTGCTACCTCGCTCTCGAAAACTAAAATAATATATTGACAGCTTCCTCGAAAAATGTGCTGTCGATGTAATTTTCCAAAGTTTTAGTGACCTGGTAGAAGAGGACGCAGTGAAGCCCCTTTTATATCCGCAGATCTATCACAACCTTCAAATTTTGTATGACTGTTTTCAGGACATTAACCACTGTTTGTCACATCCGCTGTGATGGCGGGAAACAAATCGCTTACTGGTATGAAACAAGAGCTGCGGAAAGCAGCGCGCGAAACCCCTCAACTGTCCGTGTTTCCAATCGGCAGTGTGCTCACCGTATTGACGTGAAATGTGTTTGGAGAGTTTGCATCGACAAATCACTTATTGGACACCAAGTTGTTTTTGACATTTTCGCAAATGCCGATTTCCTCAAACCGGGAAAACCCCGGCAGGGTTTGCTGATTACGAGGGGGGTAGGGGGGGGGGGGGGCAATGGAGAAAGTACACCGGCACTGTGGCGCCTTACTTCAGGGCAAGGAACGCCGCGATTCCTCTAGACAGTCGTTTTTCGCCATGTGAGACGCTGTTTACTTGTCCGTGGCCGTAAACACATTTCAGTTGATCTACAATAGCAGCTTTCTGTGTGGTGCTTTCGCAGTGTTCATGCCACACCTGGAAATGTAAGTGCAACCAAATTTCTTTTAGAAATCAAAACTTCAGTCAGTCAGTAGCACAGAGACGCAAAAAATCAGACACAGACACACAGAAACAAAGATGTACATTAAAAAAATCATAAGCACACAGAGAGAGAGAGAGAGAGAGAGAGAGAGAGAGAGAGAGAGCAGAGAGCGAGAGGGGTGGGGGTGGGGGGGTGAGAAAAAAAGATAATTTGACACTGATATGCAGACAGACGCATGGGCAGACCTACAGAAAGGCACAGACTGGAAGACTCACTGCTTGATGATCGAACGCACGGATAAACAACGGACGGAGGGACGAGCAGTCTAATGGAAAGTCGACCGGCCAGCAGATGTCTTCCTTGAAGGCGAGTCTGCATGTAAGAAAAGACACCCACATCACACACACGCACACGCACACGCACACACACACGCACACGCACACGCACACGCGCCCCCCCCCCCCCCTCTATAATCTCACGTTGCGAATCAAACACTTGGCGGTTGAAATTGACCACCCGTGTCTGTATTCACGTTTTGTAAGAGGCGAAAAACTAGGGAAACTCAGGACTTGATTTTTCTTATTTTAGCACATTGTTGTGCTTTTCGTGATTAATAACAAAATATCGCCCACAAAGCCTGATATGGCCGTAAATCCATCCATCCATCCATCCATCATCCATCCATCCATCCATCCATCCATCCATCCATCCATCCATCCATCCATCCATCCATCCATCCATCCATCCATCCATCCATCCATCCATCCATCCATCCATCCATCCATCCATCCATCCATCCATCCATCCATCCATCCATCCATCCATCCATCCATCCATCCATCCATCCATCCATCATCCATCCATCCATCCATCCATCCATCCATCCATCCATCCATCCATCATCCATCCATCCATCCATCCATCCATCCATCCATCCATCCATCATCCATCCATCATCCATCCATCCATCCATCCATCCATCCATCATCCATCCATCCATCCATCCATCCATCCATCCATCCATCCATCCATCCATCCATCCATTCATCCATCCATCATCCATCCATCCATCCATCCATCCATCCATCATCCATCCATCCATCCATCCATCATCCATCCATCCATCCATCCATCCATCCATCATCCATCCATCCATCATCATCCATCCATTCATCCATCCATCCATCCATCCATCATCCATCCATCCATCCATCCACTCACCCACCCACCCACCCATCCATCTATCCATCCATCCATCCATTCACCCACCAACCCACCCATCCATCTATTCATTCATCCATCCAACCATCCATCCATCCATCCACCCATCTATCCATCCATGGGAACTAATCCCATCTTATTGTATTAATTGTTTATGAGGATTGTCAGAGGAGGCATGAATAATTATTTTATTCAAGAAAGGAAGGTAGAACATCTTCAGGTGAAGATCAGGACGGATGGATGCAGTTTTACGTCATATCGTCATTTAGGCATCCATGGAACGATCCCCGGTTGCGACCCCAGCTGTTGCCACATACAGGGTGTTTGTCTTGTGATAACCAGCCACGAACATCCCTAATTCAAATTTCGAACGTGCGAACTTTAGCATTTGACAATGAAGACTATTTTTCTTCGTCTCTTCTTTTTTGTTCGTGGTCTTTTCCTTTAAAATTACCCTGTGTGTCATCATAGTCATGTGTTCTGATCAGATGTCTGTGGTTGTGTGTGCGCCCCTCCGTGTGTCTGCCTGTGATCGGAGGCATCGTTGATGTCCTCATCGTCAGCTTGATCATCATCGTCAAAAGTGGCAGCAGCAGCAGCAGCAGCACTCCACCACCACGATTCCCAGTCGTGCAATAGCTGTGACAGAAGTCGCAGCAGTCAATCATTAGGGGCGAGGTTTTGACTTCTAGATCTGTTTTCTGTTCTACACGAGAACCTTGGCGATTAGGGAATAAAGATGACCTAAAATTGTATGCTCGGTATAAACCTCGTACCGATGGAATCCGCAGAGGTCATTCAGTCTGTCCGTTATGGCACACCGCGTGACTCTAAAGAAACTGAACCAAGTGTAACATCTCTTTCGCCGTATCTTGCCAGTGTAATGCCAGGTAGTCATAGAGTGAAGTCTGTCTACGTGGTAATAGAAAAAGTCAACAAGGACACTGGCTCTTCTGGTCGCAAATAGAGAGAGCGACGGCCACACGGCGCGGTGGTTGAGTAACAGTGATATATTGCTTATTACTTGCCGCACAATTTCCACATCAAATCTCTGCATGCTGATTGCAAGGTGCGGACCAACGAGGATTGTCATAAAGTGCGAACTCGTACAACGTGCGAAGTGCCACAGCGTACAGTGCACCTGAGGTCGATGACGTCATATTGAATGTCATTGACGACGAGGATAGGGCGTGGCTTTCTGGGTGAGACAACGATAGTGTGAGCGTAATTTGTTATTTGTTCGCTCGTGTGTGCAGACTCTCTCTCTCTCTCTCTCTCTCTCTCTCTCTCTGTCTCTCTGTCTCTCTCTGTGTGTGTCTCTCTCTCTGTCTGTCTCTCTCTCTTCACTCACTCACTCACTCACTCACTCACTCACTCACTCACTCACTCACTCACTCACTCACTCACTCACTCACTCACTCACTCACTCACTCACTCACTCACTCACTCACTCACTCACTCACTCACTCACTCACTCACTCACTCACTCACTCACTCACTCACTCACTCACTCACTCACTCACTCACTCACTCACTCACTCACTCACTCTCACTCTCTCTCTCTCTCTCTCTCTCTCTCTCTCTCTCTCTCTCTCTCTCTCTCTCTCTCCCTCCCACTTTTAAGGGGGTGGAAATTTATTTAACATGGGCTGAATGTAAGACAGGCAGCCATGTCTAATTAATTACTTTTTCTTGTGAAATAGTTTGAGCATTCGTTCATTTATTATATTCATTCATTCATCATTCATTTATTCATTTACGCACTCTGTTCATCAGAAGCAACCACATGTGTCTCTATGCTACAATAAACTCACTGTTTAGACAATCTCTTCAACGACGTTTAAGTGGAGCAACGTTGCATAATTACAAACATGTGAGGCAAGAAATAGGTACGCACATATATGTACATGCATACGCACGGACATACGCACGCACGCACGCGCGCACGCACATGCACATGTACACACACTATGCATGCGCGCACATGCACGCACACACACACACAACAAACACGCACGCACACAAAAACACACAAACACATCTGCACACACACATACACTCACGCGCGCGCATCCTTGGAAGTGGAGAATTAAGATGTGTTCACTAAATCGTCCGTGATAACGTTATATTGGAAAAAAATCTACAGTCATACTGAGAAAAGTAGATGCAAAGAATTCGACCACAAACAACCCTTCACTGCAGAGGGACTAGTGTAAGACTTACGAGAGGTGATTGATACGTTCGTGGCCTAAGATGGAAGGAATCAATTTTGGAAACCTAAAACATTTATTTTTCGACATAGTCCCTTCCTACATTTACACACTAAGTCCAGCTGTGATGGAGCACACGGTTCCTTTCTTTGTGGAGGTCGGTGTCTTATTTCTCCAGAAAATGGTCCACAACAGCGATGGTGTCATCATCAGTGTCAAAACGGCGACCACTGAGTTCCTTCTTCATTTTGGGGAACGGGAAGTAGCCCAAGGGTGCCAAATAGGTGAACAAGGCGGGTGTTCGACGAGTTTGACTCCGCATTCCTGGATGGCAGTCATCGCCACTGTGATCAGGTTCAAGGAGCTTCGGACCCAGCGACCTGACACCTTGGTCCATTGGAGTTCGTTGTGGATAAGTACATGGACGCGCTCCTGTGAGATACCCGGCTCTGCTGCAATGTAACGCTCCGTTACTTGTTGATCTGCCTCGATCATGTCATTAAACTTGTCAATGATCTCCCGTGTGGTGACGGTGATATACCTTCCTGATGGGGGCCGTCTTCCAAACTCTCTGCTACGTTTGAATTCAGCACCCCACTTCTTCCCCACGCTGTAAGAAGGGGCACATTCCCCTTGTGTTGCCACCATGTCTGCGTGGGCCTCCTTGGGTGATAAGCCCTTGAAACCGAGGCAGCGGATGACTGCACAGAGGCCGACGTTGTGTATTTTTTCCAGAGAGTGCTGGCTTGCAATTAAAAAATTATCTACAACAAAAATATCACAAAAGTTATTAACTTCAAACTCTCTGCATAATCACTCAAAGAACTGAACTGCATGTGCATGTAACGAGAGCTGTATAACTCATTTCCTTCTACCTCAGGTCAGGAGGAGCTTATCAATCACCCCTCGTATACCGCTCTCTCGATGCGTAAAGTATTGTATCTTTCGTTTGACCGGGAAACTTAGATATGATTATTGCAATTGCATTAGAAGTTCCCTCCCCCCCACCCCCCACCCCCCACCCCCCACCCCACCTCCCCCACACCCCCACCCCACCTCCCCCTCAATATCATTGTGTGTAAAGGTTATCTATTTGGAGCAAAAGTCCCAGACGATGTCTTCCACATCTACCCAATTTGGACATGACAAGTCTCCTACTTTAAAGACAGTTTTTCCACCTTCCTGAGTGAGTGAATCGATGGCCCAGCTGTTTTTTTCTCTTAATACTGTCATGGCTGACTCTACTCTCACCGAGACGTTTCCTCCATATTCGTGAAAAGCGTCGCTTAAATGGCGTGTCGAGGGACTGCTTCATCTGCAATGGACAATGGGCAGTGAAGTTGCCATCACATTTTCCGACACGTAGTGCCTCGAAATAGCCACCCCATAATGACTGAAAGGTCCAGAATAGATCCGAACACTACCACCTGATCCAATAATAGTGATGTGGATACAAGTTTATCCGCCAAAGGAATGAGATTTTCCTAAAATAATCGTGGGAAATTGCCATAGCGCTATGAATGGGTTTTTGGGCGGAAAGTAGAGAGATGAGGCCAAATGCGGGATGTTGCGAGGGCAAAGGTCGCCAGTATGGTCGCCATCAACGACGTTAACAGTAAGATGTCTCTGATAGGAGAAAAGCATATACGATATGATGCAGACACTAGAGGTGATGGAGGTTTCAACTGACGCTCTGGCTGCTAAAAGGTAATGCTGTAACGGACTAATTCCACTGAAGGACGTAGTGCTGAGCTTATCGATGTGGTTATTGTACTGGTAACACACACATAAGTATGCGTGCTGGCAACTTCACCTCGTGAAAATAATTGTGTGTGTGTGCGCGTGCGCGCGCGCGCGCGTGTGTGTGTCTGTTTGTTTGTATCTGCTACGCATAACTAGCATAGGACAAGTTTGATAATAGTTTATAATAGTTTGGTGTTGCTGTAGTAGCGTGAACCATGTCAATGCTTCCGATTAAGCTATTGTTATTAATACACTTCCACAATCTCAGTTTACACTATGATCTGTGCTGTGAACAATACTCAAGAACAATAATCTTTTATTTGTCTATGGAACTACGTTCTGTTTAATGCATTAATAGTCCTTATTATATCCGTTGTCACCAACTTGACTGGATTATAATGACATCAAGACTGTTGAGGCCCAAAACCATTACTGAAGAGTAGTAGCTGGTTTGTGAAACCCCCCCCTCCCCCAAATGTACAGATTTGCGATGGTGTGCGCAAATGGCTGTGTACATTTAGTTGTATATTAAAGCCTGGTTTCCTCATACTTCTGGCAACGTCCTTTCATTTGAACTGAGTGATACGCCAACATTTCCAGCATGAGGTACATATTAAAGATGTAGAAAGAAAGAATTGCCAGAAGGAATCAGAACTTTGACATCTTGAAGAAGTTTTGCCCACCAATGCCCTGGAGTGTTTTGATTCTGTGTAAATAATTTCTTACCGTCTGACATATTCTGCAACATCTCCGTTATTGAGCATGGTAAATTTGTCTCATGAGGAGTATGAAACGGTGCTCAAGGAAAATACAACACACATGTATTTTCTTCGACGATTTCATTTCATCTTCCCTTCGATTTGTCTCTCTACCTCTCTACTTAAAACACTGAAACGAGGGGGTCAGAAATAAAATGTTCGTTTTGAAGCAAATTACAAGACTGTTTTTACCAAATATGGCACCAAAAATTACAACCAGTGCTAGATATCACTGGTATTTATCCTGTAAAGATCACTTTGGTATAGAGGATTTAATCTTCCCATTAAGGATGTCTGGGATGCTTTTGTGCGTTTTTGCTTTGGAATCAATGATTTGCAGTCAAACAAGAAGCACATAAATCGACAGCACTTGGATACCAAGTGCGTTTTTTGAGCTGTTGATGAAAATGAAGAACTTTTCCCTTTTCATTTGCCCTTGGTACTTTTTGTTGCAAGGACAGACATTTTCTTGATGTCCGGTGAAGCAGCTAAATGAGAACGGGGGATGATTGAAAAAAAAAGATAAGCAAACGAGGACATCGACCGGAAAATGAACCCGGGACACCCACGTGATAGTCAACAACGACACCACTAGGCGAGGTGGATTCACACGAGAATCAGTGCAATGATGGATGTCTTTCCAACTTTCCCCAGAGCATCAAGGTCATAGTGTTTGTGGCGTTCCTTTCGATTTACAACTCTCCAATGGACAGTCTCCCACAAAGAAGACGGGAAAAACACCCTATGGTGTGAAATCGCATCCTAAATCATTTTTAAGCTCCGCCCTTAGTCTTGTCGTTTAACACAGACGGTGTTTGATTTTCCTCGAACACAATCGATTCAGCTGCTCACCTTGAGACGACCATAGATTTTTTCGCAATATCCTGCACACACTAGAAAGATACAGCGATGTAGAACTGTAAATAAATGCATATGTAGGCGTCAGGACATCCTACAACTGATAGCTGAAATAGCAGAAGCTACGGAGGTTTTGAATCGAGGGAGGCTAAGGCGCCATTAAGACAACCGGCTTGACACATCTCTACGGCAATGTCACAAGCAGGAGCTCATCTGTTCGGCTGTTTAAGAAAGTGTACGACGGACATGAAAATATAGGTCGTGTTCCTGTTGGGCGGACGCTCGGTAAAGCACTGCTCTTGGGTGTTGCGAGCGCGAGATTTTCCATGGAAATGGCATAGCTACCAGAAAATTGTCAAGTTTGTGCACGCCCAAAACATTTCTTGTGACTCGCAAGAGCAAAATTTCTCATGGAAACAGCGTAGTTGCCAGAATTGTGTCCACATGCGAGAAAACCATTAAATGAGTGTGCAATATACATATTTTGTGTTTGTGCGTGTGCGAGGTGGTGTGTGTGACGGTACGTGCATCAGTACATGTGAATATTCTATGGGGTCAAAGGCTCCTGAGAACGGAGAATACGTAGTCAACGTTTACAGTTAGTAAGATAAAAGAAAACTACCACAAAACGAGTAAACTTTCATCACTTCCAGGGCTAAGCATTTTATATGTGTTCACGTTTGGACAGAAAAAGACAAGAAAATTGTATATCGCCATATTGCGTGATCAAAACCTGTTCGCCTCTCTGAAACTGCCGCAAACGGTAATTACCTGTCTGGCCAATTCAGACGAAGGTGGAACAAACGGCTTTTGACGGAACCATAATTGCTGAGGTCCTCAGTCACCACTCAGACTGACGGTCGCCTGAAACTGTTCTTGGAAACTTGCCTACACATATATCAAGGACGAAGCTGTTTGTTCTTCGGGAAGGAAAAATCACTGCATCAATCTCGATCTTTTTTCGGTGTATTTGTGCTTTACATGTGTCTGTGTTACGCTGCGGTCCAGGGGCAGAGATAAGCTGAGCACAGAATGTAAGGCTGAGGAAGAGGAGGAGGAGGAAGAAGAAGAGTAAGAGGAGGAGGAGGAGAAGTGGCGCAGCGTCGACGTCTGCAAAGAAGACGAAGATGACAACGACGACGGAGGAGGATGAAGAGGAAGAGAAGGAGAAGGAAGAGGAGGAAGAGAAGGATGGGTAGGGGTAGGAGAGGAAGGAGCAAGAGTAAAGAGAAGATGAGTAAGAGGATGAGGATGAGTAGGAGGATGAGGATAAGTAAGAGAATGAGGATGAGTGAGAGGATGAGAAGGATGAGTGAGAGGATGAGAGGGATGAATGAGAGGAGGAGGAGGAGGAGGAGGAGGAGGAGGAGGAGGAGGAGGAGGAGGAGGAGGAAGAAGAAGAAGAGTAAGAGGAGGAGGAAGAAGAGTAAGAGGAGGAGGAGGAGGAAGAGTAAGAGGAGGAGGAAGAAGAGTAAGAGGAGGAGGAGGAGGAGGAGGAGGAGGAGGAGGAGGAGGAGGAGGAGGAGGAGGAGGAGGAGGAGGAAGAGTAAGAGGAGGAGGAGGAAGAGTAAAAAAAGGAGGAAGAGTAAGAGGAGGAGGAGGAGGAGGAGGAGGAGGAGGAGGAGGAGGAGGAGGAGGAGGAGGAGGAGGAAGAATAAGAGGAAGAAGGAGGAAAAGTAAGAGGAGGAAGGAGGAAGAGTAAGAGGAGGCAAAGGAAGAGTAAGAGGAGGAAGAGTAAGAGGAGGAGGAGGAAGAGTACGAGGAGGAGGAGGAAGAGAAGGAGGAGGAGGAGTTGAAGGTGTGGGAAGTGATGTGAGAGGAGGTGTAGGAGGAGGTGGAGGAGGAGGTGGAGGAGGTGGTAGAGGAAGTGGTGGAGGAGGTGGTGGAGGAGGTGGTGGTGGAGGATGTGGTGGAGGAGCTGGTGGAGGAGGAGGTGATGGAGAAGGAAGTGGTGGAGAAGTTGGTGGAGGAGGAGGTGGTAAAGGGGGTGGTGTAAGAGGAGGTGTAAGAGGAGGTGTAAGAAGAGGTGTAGGAGGAGGTGTAGGTGGTGTAAGAGGTGTAAGAGGAAGAGGTGTATGAGGAGGAGGTGTAAGAGGAGCAGGAGGAGGAAGAACATGAGGAGGAGCAGGAGGAGGAAGAACATGAGGAGGAGGAGTAGGAGGAGGAGGAGGAGGAGCAGGAGCAGGAGGAGGAGCAGGAGGAAAGAAGAAAATTCGACGAAGTTTAAAAACACGCAATATGAATAATAGATTCCGAACGCAGATTAAATCTATCAACCAGTCGCAGAGCATGCAAACTACTTAAACTGAACAAAATCGAAATAAACGCAGGGATGACGGATGTACGTTTTAAATTTTAGAGCTGAAAGCTTACCCCTGCATCGACAGATGAGCTTCCTTGATGCGGATAGGTACAAAAGTCGTGGGGCCTCTTCTGGTCATTCTATCATGGAATGAATATGACTATTAAAGCTGAACAAAAACACTATCAACTTCAACACTTTTGAGAAGCTTCTATAAACGGACAACTAGTGGACTCGTCCGAGAAGAAGAGTTTGGAAAGGCGGCTAAGCTGGCGGGCCATACAGGCTACCAAGCAACAGAATAAGATGTTGCGTCCCGCCAGTTTGTTTCCCGCCAGCTAGGCTGCATGTCTTTCCCACACCCCTCTCCTTGGACGAGTCTACTAGTGTGGCCCATTTATGGAAGCTTTTCCAAATATTTGTGCCAAAACACGAAGAACAAGAATACGCACAACTGCAGGCTCGATGAGGAGGCACACGAAAAACCTGAACAAGCACAGATAGCTCTCTGGAGAGGAGGGCTGCACTTGTTACCTTGACATTGCCATTGCGCCTCGGCAAAAATAGCTGACACGGAAACATTAGTGCTACTGGTAGAGCGCTGCGCCCTGCCCCCCACCCCCCACCCGCCACTTCCACCCACCCACCCCACCCCGAAACCCCCATCCCCCAATCCTACCCCTCACCCCCCACCCCCCACCCCCTCACATCCCCCAAACTCCACTTCCACCACCTCATCCCCCCATTCCCAACCCATCCCCCCATTCCCACCCCTCCCCCCACCCTATCCCCTTCTCCCACCCCACATACCTTCCCGAAGGTCGTTGAACTGGGTTGGAGGATTCCAGTGACAGCAGACAAACACGATACACTTCCATCGCAAGCACGACTCGTGTGGGTTATAATGGACCCCATGGCTTTCATTGCGTCGTGGCAGCGTCGTCTTTCCCAGACATCCTTTCGGTGCCGTGTGATTTTATGTCTGAAGCCTCGAGCGGCGAGTGCGGCCATGTTTGTGCAGTTGTAATGCTGCAAAACATGCACTTTTCTGCGGACGACGGGGACAACGATATCTTTAATGGCCATGCAACTCGCTGTCGTTTGCTGAAAAATGCTTATTTGTCTCATTTGCTAAAGTACTTTTCGCAAAACCCAAGGCTACATGAACCAAGGCAAAGTCAATGTGCGAAGATGTGCATTGAACCTCCAAGGTCCTAAGGAGACGGCTCTGTTCAAAATGCAGCAGTAAAACTAAAAGAAGTGACATGTTAGTCCACAACTGATGATGATGACGCATATCCCTTTTTAGCTCACGCCAATGCATTGTGTCTGTGCATGTGTATGCGCGTTTTCGTGTTTCTGTGCGCGGTTTTTTAATGAGAGTAACGATGTTCTACAAGTTTGCCCGCATGGCTGCCTGTCTCCTTGCCAGCCTTGCTGCCCATCTGTGTGCGTTTGTCCATGCGTCCTTCAATCAGACAGTCCATCTATCGGTCAGTTTCCATCCATCCATTCATCCATCCATCCGTCCATCCATCCATCCATCCATCCATCCATCCATCCATCCATCCATCCATCCATCCATCCATCCATCCATCCGTTCGTCCATCCATTCATCCGTCCATTCATCCATCCATCCATTCATCCATCCGTCCGTCCGTCCGTCCATCCAATCATCCACCCATCCATCAATAATCCATCCATCCATCCACCTATTCATCAAGAATCCATCCATCATCCATCCATCTGTCCATCCATCCATCTATCCGTCCATCTGCCCGTCCGTCCATCCATTCATCTATTAATAATCCATCCATCCATCCACCCATTCATCAATAATCCGTCCATCATCCATCCATCCACCCATCCATCCATCCACATACCCATCCATTCAACCATCCATCGATCAATCCACCCGTCCGTCCGTCCATCTATTCATCCATCCGTCCATCCATACATCCATCCGTCCGTCCATCCGTCCGTCCGCCCGCCCGTCCGTCCATCCATCCATCCATCCATTCATTATATCCATCCATCCATCCATTCATTATATCCATCCATCCATCCATCCATCCATCCATCCATCCATCCATCCATCCATTCATTATATCCATCCATCCATCCATCCATCCATCCATCCATCCATCCATCCATCCACCCATCTGTCCGTCTTGACTCTCTTTTTACCCTCTTGCACGGAACGTTCTATTTAAGTACTTATGTAATGGAAAAGGTGACGTTTTCAATGCAGCGACTTTCACCAGTGCCATGGTTTTTACATTGACACACACAGTTGCCACAACATGAGCAGTACATGTCCGGATATGGGAAAACCCCCCAAACATAAACAAAGGCAAAAGGGAGTCTTCTTCTTCTTCTTCTTAGTGATTCTGCAGAATGACACAGCTGCTCGATGTGCAATTCATGGCAAACCGTGCTGCCATGCACATACACAGAGAAGTCCCGATGCAGACCACCTTGGCAACAAAGAATCAGCGTGCGACCTGTTTGGAGACGGCGAAAAGGACAAACACCGAGGTCGGGGCAAAACCTTGACACGATTTCCTCCTCTCCAGCAAACCAGAGCGGACAGCTGCAGGAGCAGGGCGAGCTCGCGGAAAAGTTCCAAACAAGTCGAGAAGATGCTCCAGAGCATTGTGAACGCATGTGGTGGCGTATTTTTAGGTGGCAGGCATGGGGAGGGGTGGAGGTGGGGTTGAGGGTGGGGAGTGGGGGATGGGGGAAAAGGTCGTAGACGGAAAGAGGAAGAGACCCTTCCTAATGTGCAGGTCACGTTCAAAAACCAGCAGTAAAAGCGGCCGCCGCCACCGATGTACATTGTTCTATCAAGCAGTGCAGTGCTGCAAGCCATATGGAGTCGCTTTGCAGAGGGAGAAAAATCGCCTTCATTTCTCCAGGCCGCCGCTTTCCCGCCAAAACAATGGCTGGCGCCAAGCTGGTCGTAGGCGGTGGGCCCCAAGGAGTTGACCTTCGTTGCCGCTTCTAAAGAAAAACAGAGATGACGGCGTGAGGCTTCTCATGGAATGAGCTCGGCCCATTCCACGAGGGGACACTTGGCGCCAGACTCTCAGGATAGAGCTGTCTTGGAGCAGCAGTAACGACTGTTGATGAGGTTGACCTGGGTCTTCTTTGTTTTGCTGCAGGGAGGTCTGGGCCGGAGTGAAGAGATTTGTTTTGGAAAATGCAGAGAGCCGATGCTGTCCGTGTATTGCAATGGGTCTCCAGTGCATTGAGACAGGCCTTCTTGGCCCGTGATAATCAAAGATGATGCAAGGTTTCCCACGACTTCATTGAACGAGTTCTCACAAGGTTTCTTCCCGCTCGACTTGAGTGTACTTTTCTAACGCCCTGGTCCGATCCTGATTGCACATCGCACTCGCATACTGCATTACAAAATAATCAGACGACGTTTGAAAAAACCCGCACAATTATCACGAGTGATTGAGGGGAAAGGGATGAAGGCTAGGAGAAAGAAAGGATGATTATGGAGGAGGAGGAGGAGGAGGAGGAGGAGGAGGAGGAGGAGGAGGAGGAGGAGAAGGAGGAGGAGGAGGAAGGAGGAGGAGGAGGAGGAGGAAGAGGAGGAGGAGGAGGAGGAGAAGGAGGAGGAGGAGAAGGAGGAGGAGGAGGAGGAGGAGGACGAGGAGGAGGAGGAGGAGGAGGAGGAGGGGGGGGAGGGTTGGAGGAGGAGGAAGGGGGAGGGGGGAGGAGGAGGAGGGCGAAGGAGGAGGAGCAGGGCGTAAGGAGGAGGAAGAGGGCGAAGGAGGAGGAGCGAAGGAGGAGGAGGAGGAGGAGGAGGAGGAGGAGGAGGAGGAGGAGGAGGAGGGAGGAGGAGGAGTAGGAGGAGGAGTAGGAGGAGGAGTAGGAGGAGAAGTAGGAGGAGGAGGAGGAGGAGGAGGAGGAGGAGAGAGGGAGGGAGGACGAGGAGAGGAGAGGAGGAGGGAGGAGGAGGGAGGAGGAGGAGGAGGGCGAAGGAGGGAGGAGGAGGAGGAGGGCGAAGGAGGAGAAGGAGGAGTGAGGAGGAGTGAGGAGGGAGGAGGAGGAGGAGGGAGGAGGGAGGAGGGAGGAGGAGGGAGGAAAAGAAGTAGCGTTAGGTGGAGAAGCTGAAGATAGGCATCACCTCCCTACCCAGCGACAACGACATTCCGGTGCCGACATTGCGCCCTTTGTATGTATTCAGGACTGAATTCATAAGCCACAATCGG
>JAWQFJ010002241.1:145000-165235 GCA_034096865.1 Theodoxus fluviatilis
AAAGAGACAGGCAAAATGAGATAGGAACACTAGGACAAAGAGACTCTGGTTGTGAAAAAAAAATTATTCCATGTGTCCACCACATGCCTTTATGAGATTAAATTTTTTCCGACATGTGTTTATCAGTTTTCAAATGTGATCCGCAATATGCATCCACGACCTTTCCTTTGAAGTCAACTGTAAAAACAAAACGTGAAAGTGCTGACCTCCACAACAAATGGGATTAAGATGAAATGGCCATCGACGAAACATCAACAACAAAATCAAGGAGTTACCACGGCAACTGTTAGAAGCAGTCATCTACGATTGACTTAAAAATAAAAGAATCAGATAGAGTGAAAGTCGACGTGGTTTTTACGTAAACAATTTTGTTTGGCGTGGCCCGCTCCGTAGCCCAGAAGCCTGATACTTTGAGGAAAACAGCCCTGCTGTTTTTCCACGGAAATAGCCGATGGTATTTCGTTTCTAATGAATTTGTTCAAAGTGCATAAAACTCAGAGCTTACAAAAACATTTCTAAGCTGATCCGCCCCCCACCGCCTCATCCCCCCGAACATATTGCGTTGTAAGTGATGATACATAAACATCACACGCATGAATGTTTGCTCGCTAACTTCTATTGGACAGCACTGGAGCAAGCGTGGGTCTTGCAGGCTCGGCCTTCTTAAAAACACACATAGTAACAGTAGCACAAATAGACTGCTTTTATTGAAGCTACTGGTGTAATAACAGTACCTATTATGTAGATACGCGTGAACGCAAGCCCGTTCCTGAAGCGCGAAGAACAGTTCAATGGCGGCTACTTGGCCATCCAAATGCTTAGCCAAACACCATGAGATGAGGATTGTTTTGAATATCATTCTGAACTTCGAAAGTGCGGATACTTATATGAATGTCATCGGGAGAGTATTACACAGGCTGCAGGCTGTACAGATAAAAGCCATGCTCCAAGTTCTTTCGCCCCTCATTTGTGAAGAGACAAAATTATATGTGATTGGGGCAATTGGTTTGGCAGATCCTTTTTTTAAAGATAGCGCTACTCTTTTGAATCTCTTCCTGCCATAAAATAACATCTGAAGTATAAATGAACCACCTCGTCTCAACAAATAAGGCAGCGTTCTTTACTTTGCGATACTAAGGACACAAATGATAATATCGTGGCTTTTGCCGTTGGCTTTGACAAATCAAAGAACGTAGCCATTAAAGCCATCCTCCAGGAAAAGCAAAAATGTGAACAAGATTTTAAGAATGGAAAAAAATTACATTATCTATTCATTGCTCAAGGAGTTGATTCATGGATCTCTGAAGTAAGCTTGATTATTGCTAAAGGGCACATGATGAATCAAAGTAATGCACGATATCCCAATGGCTTGATGGGTTCTTGGCCTCCCTATCTGTCTGTCTCTCTTTGTTCCCTTGCCTCTGTGTGCATGTAGCTCTCCGTCTGGTCGCATCTCCATCACTCTGTCTGTTCTCCTTCCATTCGTGTGTTTGGGCGCTTGTGTGTTTGTCTGCCTCTCTGTCCATCCGTCTGTCCATTTACTATGTGCTCACACGTATGTGTATGTCCCCTTGTGTCAGTGTTTCTGTATGTCTGTGTCTACTGGTGTCACTTATGCCTCCCTGTGTGTGAATGTATGGGGTGTGTGTGTGTGCCTGTGTCTGTGTGTGTCTACTGTTGTCACTTATGCCTCCCTGTGTGAATGTTTGGGGGTGTGTGTGTGTGTGTGTGTGTGTGTGTGTGTGTGTGTGTGTGTGTGTGTGTGTGTGTGTATTTGTGTGTGTGTGTGTGTGTGTGTGCCTGTGTCTGTGTGCGTGTGTGTGTGTATGTAAGTGTGTGTGAGTGTGTACGTGTGCGTGTGCGCGCGTGTCTACGTGGTGTGTGTGTACGTGGTGCGTGTTTGTGTGCGCGCGCACGCGCCTGCGCGTGTGAGTGTGTATGTGTGTACATACATGCGTGTGCATGTGTGTGTGTTTGCATGTGTGTATGTGTGATTGTGTGCGTGTGCATGTGTGTGTTTGCGTGCGTTTGTGTGTGTGTGTTTGTCTGTGTGTGTGTGTGCTTGCGTGCGTGCAAGCGATACATATTTGGGGTCTCTTTTTATCGTTTTACATAACTCATCAAGAACGATAACCCTCGCGGCACGTTCGTGCGTAGTGCATGCAAGTTCTCCTTGGGGTGGGCTGTGCAAGTGTTGTCATATCAGACCGCAAGAGCACGGGGCAAACAGCATTTCAACATGAGACAACTTCGGCCGAATGCTAGGTGCATATGAGCGTGCGCACGAATGTCTGAGTTGTTCTTTTCCATCATTATCTTCATCTTTATTGAAGTCAAACATTTCTGTCAATAAGATGTACTGCTCGACATTTTTATATTGCTCTAATCTTCACACAGCTGGATGTGCTTTTTGGAATAATAGATGGAGATGCAAATGTCAATAATATAGTTTTACTTGCTAAAAGACACAGTTACCATCAGAGAAGGAAAGATTTGCTTTCAGATATACATGTCATTGATTTCTCTTCCTATCTGTCCAGAACAAGTGTGGTTGAATGTATTTCTGACCAAAAAAGAGAAAATGTTTAAAAGTTTAATGATAAATGGAGTGAACTGATAAATGCTGGTGTAATTGACGTTCACGTAAAATGGAAGCTGAGCAAACGCATACTATATTCATGTTCCTAGGTGTGAGGTCTACAGGAGATTTTTGTCTGTGTGCGTGTGTGGCGGGTTGGGGGGGGGGATGTAGTCGGGGGAGGGGTAATGGTGGAGTGGGGATGGGATGTAGGAATTTAGCTTTTTTCTGTCTTTCTCTCTTGTGGTATAACAACTGTATTGTAAGACTCTGTATTGAAAAAAGTGTGTGGTTTCCCCCCCACTTAAATGTGTCTCAAAGTATTAGAAAGCGTTCATCATGGATGATCATTTACTATATCCGATTTTTAACATTACAAGCGCTTAGTTTGGATCTAAACAAAGAGCAGATGCTGACTTGTTCAAACATCTACAGCCAATCATTTCCTGTAAGCGAGTTTGTTATAGCGAAGAATGCTGTTTTTCCCCTTTATTTCTCTACACCATAGCAGAAGTGAAATACTTTCAGGGGAGAACATCACTTAATAAATCACGGGAGAGGCGTTGACCTTAACGTTACATCAGAGTACCTGAATCCTAATACTAATACTCCATGGAAAACTCTCCGGGGACAACACTTTGGACAAGTCTGAAGGTGAGAACATTTAGATGTCCCTCCCAGAATGAGGGTAATGCTTATAGGATTCTCAGCTAACTTCCGTGAAGGTTTTTCAATGAAAATCGCCTTTTCTTGGGATGAGTAGTAAATGGGGATAGTAGGTGCAAACATTCAATAACAGAGAAGGGGAGCAGGCCCCTTTCATCTGTACTCCACACACACACAAACACACACACACACACACACACACACACACACACACAAGGAGGGGAGGGGAGGAGAGAGAGAGAGGGAGAGATAGAGAGAGAGAGAGAAGAGGGGAAAGAAAAGAAAGAGAGAAGAGGGAAAGAAAAGAAAGAGAAAGAAAGAAAGAGAATGAAAGCAGACAAAGAAAGTAGAGAGAGACAGAGAGATAGAAAGAGGCACAGAGAGAGAAAGAGACAGAAAGAGTGAGTGAGAGAGAGAGCAGAGAGAGAGAAGGCAAAGAGAGAGAGAGAGAGATAAAGCAGAGAGGGGGGGTGGAGGGAGGGAGGTAGGGGGAAAGGAGAGATAGATGGATGTATGGATGGATGGATGGATGGATGGATGGATGGATGGATAGATAGATAGATAGATAGATAGATAGATAGATAGAAATATATATATATATATATATATATATATATATATATATATATATAGAAAGAGAGAGAGAGAAAAAAGTAGAGAGAGCGATATATATATATATATTTATATATATATATATATAGAGAGAGAGAGAGAGAGAGAGAGAGAAAGAGAGAGAGAGGGGTGTTAACGAGCTAACGAACAATCATCACCTTTAATTTGTTTTCTCGTCGCATGACAGAGCACATCATCACACTGGTTGTAGAACTTCTCACTCACTCGGATGTTTATCTCTGCCCGAGATTCGGCACAATGGAACCAGCTGCACAGAAAACTATTTGACCATCCACCACACAGGTTGGTTCTACTGCTAGACGGCAACTATGCCAGGAGGCAGCAGGACGTTTGATAACACCTATAGCCTATCAGACATCCCGTTTTCATTGACATCTGCCTGTCTCGCTGGTGACCTCTCATCCATTGACATATTGCGGTAACTCCCCGGTGACAGCAGAGGCAACGCCATTATGATGAATGCTGAACAACACTTCTTATGTTACTTCATGGTGGTGCATAGTAATGCAACTTCGTGATTGTGACATCGGCTGTCCCAGCTTTTGCTACTGACCAAACAGAAAAAAGAAAGTCACTTGATATTTGGACAATAGGAAATACATTTTTCGCACATGGAGCTAAGATTTTCCACTGAAACTAAAGAGTAGAACTGTTAAAAATGAAAACTTGGACGTAGGAAACCAACATGTTTGTTTACAAGACACCACGAAATAGAAAGCATCACTGCCGATGCTCGAGCTGTCGCAAAATATGGCCGCGATGTGACCGTACCTTCATTCGGCCCGTTATTTGTGTCCAAGCGTTGTGGTCAGGCTGGCAGGTGAATGCCCTCTCAACTGCCCATAGTGACCACGGGACACGGCTGGCTGCCTTCTCCCACAGCGAATGGTTACGCCCGGTTTTTCTCTTTGGGCTCTGGTTACCATCGGCTCATCATAGCCATTAATCGCACGGAATGGAATGCAGTATCTCTGCTTTTAACACCACTATGAGATAAGTTCTCAGCGAATTCCAGGAGGATGTCCCGATCTTGACAGCGATTGGCTCTCGTTGCAGTGGTTGTTTTGGACCTGTGCTTGTTGACGGCATGCATAAAGAGCTGGAGCAATAATATCAGAATGCAGGGGATTGAATGTTCTGTTCCTCTCTGAGAAAGTGGTGGATGAAGGAGGACCAGTATTTGTGATAATGGCACTGTGTGGATTAGAAGGTGTGCTTGTAGAAATACTCTACATGTGTTTGAGGACAGCTACTTTTTCTTGACATACGCAACTTTCACATGACTGCTAAAAGATATTGATGTCATCATAAAACACATTCTGTTTCCTTCTTCACGGCCTTCTAATTTCAGCTGAGAAAGTATTAATCAGCGGACTGCCCATAAAGTGAGCATTGATTTAGGAATGACCAGTTATCTTTTGTATAGTTTTTTCATCGCATAAAAAATCACCGAGAATACGTCAACTCATCTCTTTGTTCGCCCTTACATCGAACGACGTAGTCGTCTATCAATTCACCCATTTACTTCTCCGCTCATAGCTTCGCTGCGCTATCCAGTTCCTTTCCACTGTCTCAAATGTATTTATTGTTTGCATAGATGTATTAATCACTGGTACCCAGCTATAGATGATAAGCGTGGGGGACTAAAGTAAGAGATGCATAGAAATGTTGTACTGAAAGAGTGTGGTATATCCCAGGTGGCGCACGTATGTTTGATAACTTCCCGGATAGAAAGCATGGATCGATCCTATTTGCACCATTTCCTCAAAGCGTCTCCAATTTTACGATAGTGTGGGAATGCTACAATGAATCGGCAGCAGCTGATTAGTTGCCAGGGACGCCAATTTAGATACTTCCTGGGCGAGGTCAGTATTCGATGCAACAGCTTCCTTAGCAACGAGCAGTGTCTGTCTTTAGTTTGATATTGAGCTGGGAGATCGCCACATTGCGCTGCAGGTGCGATATTTCATATGATCTACCCATCAGTTTGGTTCAAGATCAATAATCAAAGTTGTTTCTTACTTAACATGCATGATGCAGGGTTGTCGCTTGGGTGCTTATTTGTGTTCTTTTCCGAGCAAAAGATTAAAATTCGTTGTGGTTTACTGAACAGCCCGGTGGAATAGCGGATTAGAGTTTGTATCATATTCCGTTTCTCCATCCCGCCAATCTCGTGTGTCGTAAATAGATCTCGGAATATGAAACTGAAATCAGTTGCTTGCATCTGGCCATGTCTGTATTGTTGTGTGTGTGTGTGTGTGTGTGTGTGTGTGTGTGTGTGCGTGCGTGCGTGCGTGCGTGCGTGTGTGTGTGTGTGTGTATAAATACATGTATTTACGGCGAATAGGTTCTGTATGTTTTCATGCTCAGCTGATTTCCGTCTTTGGGCAGTTAAGGATGGCTCGATCGGAAAACAATATACTTACTTGAACATAGTTATTCTAAATACGGCGTCTTATAATGCTGTTGCTGTTGTGCTCTCTATTGGGCATTATTATTGAAATGAATCAAATCTGTTAACACATCGAACCCCCAAAGGAGTATGAATGAATGAATGAATGAATATATAGCTAAATGTATGAATGTTTGCAGCCTATCAGGCTGGAAAGGATATATAAAGCCATTGATCACAAAAATCACAAGAACAGGTTAGAGTAAGAAAATGTTGATTTCCCTGGTTTAAAAAAAAGTCTAATTCGATGAAATGCAAGGTCATTGAGCTTAAAACTGTTTAGTATCACGTCTATTCAATTCTAATAAATACAAACATAACCATACCTGAGACTGTAAAAGACCACAGTCAGCATTTACAAGACGGTTAAATGAGCAATTGATTTCACTTCGCTTGAGTTCAGAGCAAGCCTAAATGAATGCAAAGAGATCGTCTAACGCAAACATTACAATACTGTACATGCTTTCTGTCGACTCACTTCTTGACCTTATATGTGTCACTCTCCAATGAAAATTTCAATGACTTCCTTCTTGCTCCCGGCAAGGGGAAGGTCGATTTTACGGTTGAGTCGTCTCCCTTCGTGGTCTTCTCCTTGCTCTGAAGTATGCAGGAGGGGTCATGACCGGTTTGTGGTTCACGTTCATCCACCGTTTGTTTCTGCTGACTCGGCAGTTAAATGCTTGGCGTGCCTCCTCGCTATCAGCACGGATGGTTAAAATGATTGGCGTGATGGCGTTAGACGATCTCTTTGCATTCATTTAGGCTTGCTCTGAACTCAAGCGAAGTGAAATCAATTGCTCATTTAACCGTCTTGTAAATGCTGACTGTGGTCTTTTACAGTCTCAGGTATGGTTATGTTTGTATTTATTAGAATTGAATAGACGTGATACTAAACAGTTTTAAGCTCAATGACCTTGCATTTCATCGAATTAGACTTTTTTTTAAACCAGGGAAATCAACATTTTCTTACTCTAACCTGTTCTTGTGATTTTTGTGATCAATGGCTTTATATATCCTTTCCAGCCTGATAGGCTGCAAACATTCATACATTTAGCTATATATTCATTCATTCATTCATTCATACTCCTTTGGGGGTTCGATGTGTTAACAGATTTGATTCATTTCAATAATAATGCCCAATAGAGAGCACAACAGCAACAGCATTATAAGACGCCGTATTTAGAATAACTATGTTCAAGTAAGTATATTGTTTTCCGATCGAGCCATCCTTAACTGCCCAAAGACGGAAATCAGCTGAGCATGAAAACATACAGAACCTATTCGCCGTAAATACATGTATTTATACACACACACACACACACGCACGCACGCACGCACGCACGCACACACACACACACACACACACACACACACACACACAACAATACAGACATGGCCAGATGCAAGCAACTGATTTCAGTTTCATATTCCGAGATCTATTTACGACACACGAGATTGGCGGGATGGAGAAACGGAATATGATACAAACTCTAATCCGCTATTCCACCGGGCTGTTCAGTAAACCACAACGAATTTTAATCTTTTGCTCGGAAAAGAACACAAATAAGCACCCAAGCGACAACCCTGCATCATGCATGTTAAGTAAGAAACAACTTTGATTATTGATCTTGAACCAAACTGATGGGTAGATCATATGAAATATCGCACCTGCAGCGCAATGTGGCGATCTCCCAGCTCAATATCAAACTAAAGACAGACACTGCTCGTTGCTAAGGAAGCTGTTGCATCGAATACTGACCTCGCCCAGGAAGTATCTAAATTGGCGTCCCTGGCAACTAATCAGCTGCTGCCGATTCATTGTAGCATTCCCACACTATCGTAAAATTGGAGACGCTTTGAGGAAATGGTGCAAATAGGATCGATCCATGCTTTCTATCCGGGAAGTTATCAAACATACGTGCGCCACCTGGGATATACCACACTCTTTCAGTACAACATTTCTATGCATCTCTTACTTTAGTCCCCCACGCTTATCATCTATAGCTGGGTACCAGTGATTAATACATCTATGCAAACAATAAATACATTTGAGACAGTGGAAAGGAACTGGATAGCGCAGCGAAGCTATGAGCGGAGAAGTAAATGGGTGAATTGATAGACGACTACGTCGTTCGATGTAAGGGCGAACAAAGAGATGAGTTGACGTATTCTCGGTGATTTTTTATGCGATGAAAAAACTATACAAAAGATAACTGGTCATTCCTAAATCAATGCTCACTTTATGGGCAGTCCGCTGATTAATACTTTCTCAGCTGAAATTAGAAGGACGTGAAGAAGGAAACAGAATGTGTTTTATGATGACATCAATATCTTTTAGCAGTCATGTGAAAGTTGCGTATGTCAAGAAAAAGTAGCTGTCCTCAAACACATGTAGAGTATTTCTACAAGCACACCTTCTAATCCACACAGTGCCATTATCACAAATACTGGTCCTCCTTCATCCACCACTTTCTCAGAGAGGAACAGAACATTCAATCCCCTGCATTCTGATATTATTGCTCCAGCTCTTTATGCATGCCGTCAACAAGCACAGGTCCAAAACAACCACTGCAACGAGAGCCAATCGCTGTCAAGATCGGGACATCCTCCTGGAATTCGCTGAGAACTTATCTCATAGTGGTGTTAAAAGCAGAGATACTGCATTCCATTCCGTGCGATTAATGGCTATGATGAGCCGATGGTAACCAGAGCCCAAAGAGAAAAACCGGGCGTAACCATTCGCTGTGGGAGAAGGCAGCCAGCCGTGTCCCGTGGTCACTATGGGCAGTTGAGAGGGCATTCACCTGCCAGCCTGACCACAACGCTTGGACACAAATAACGGGCCGAATGAAGGTACGGTCACATCGCGGCCATATTTTGCGACAGCTCGAGCATCGGCAGTGATGCTTTCTATTTCGTGGTGTCTTGTAAACAAACATGTTGGTTTCCTACGTCCAAGTTTTCATTTTTAACAGTTCTACTCTTTAGTTTCAGTGGAAAATCTTAGCTCCATGTGCGAAAAATGTATTTCCTATTGTCCAAATATCAAGTGACTTTCTTTTTTCTGTTTGGTCAGTAGCAAAAGCTGGGACAGCCGATGTCACAATCACGAAGTTGCATTACTATGCACCACCATGAAGTAACATAAGAAGTGTTGTTCAGCATTCATCATAATGGCGTTGCCTCTGCTGTCACCGGGGAGTTACCGCAATATGTCAATGGATGAGAGGTCACCAGCGAGACAGGCAGATGTCAATGAAAACGGGATGTCTGATAGGCTATAGGTGTTATCAAACGTCCTGCTGCCTCCTGGCATAGTTGCCGTCTAGCAGTAGAACCAACCTGTGTGGTGGATGGTCAAATAGTTTTCTGTGCAGCTGGTTCCATTGTGCCGAATCTCGGGCAGAGATAAACATCCGAGTGAGTGAGAAGTTCTACAACCAGTGTGATGATGTGCTCTGTCATGCGACGAGAAAACAAATTAAAGGTGATGATTGTTCGTTAGCTCGTTAACACCCCTCTCTCTCTCTTTCTCTCTCTCTCTCTCTCTCTCTCTCTATATATATATATATATATATATATATATATATATATATCGCTCTCTCTACTTTTTTTCTCTCTCTCTCTTTCTATATATATATATATATATATATATATATATATATATATATATATTTCTATCTATCTATCTATCTATCTATCTATCTATCTATCTATCCATCCATCCATCCATCCATCCATCCATCCATCCATACATCCATCTATCTCTCCTTTCCCCCTACCTCCCTCCCTCCACCCCCCCTCTCTGCTTTATCTCTCTCTCTCTCTCTCTTTGCCTTCTCTCTCTCTGCTCTCTCTCTCACTCACTCTTTCTGTCTCTTTCTCTCTCTGTGCCTCTTTCTATCTCTCTGTCTCTCTCTACTTTCTTTGTCTGCTTTCATTCTCTTTCTTTCTTTCTCTTTCTTTTCTTTCCCTCTTCTCTCTTTCTTTTCTTTCCCCTCTTCTCTCTCTCTCTCTATCTCTCCCTCTCTCTCTCTCCTCCCCTCCCCTCCTTGTGTGTGTGTGTGTGTGTGTGTGTGTGTGTGTGTGTTTGTGTGTGTGTGGAGTACAGATGAAAGGGGCCTGCTCCCCTTCTCTGTTATTGAATGTTTGCACCTACTATCCCCATTTACTACTCATCCCAAGAAAAGGCGATTTTCATTGAAAAACCTTCACGGAAGTTAGCTGAGAATCCTATAAGCATTACCCTCATTCTGGGAGGGACATCTAAATGTTCTCACCTTCAGACTTGTCCAAAGTGTTGTCCCCGGAGAGTTTTCCATGGAGTATTAGTATTAGGATTCAGGTACTCTGATGTAACGTTAAGGTCAACGCCTCTCCCGTGATTTATTAAGTGATGTTCTCCCCTGAAAGTATTTCACTTCTGCTATGGTGTAGAGAAATAAAGGGGAAAAACAGCATTCTTCGCTATAACAAACTCGCTTACAGGAAATGATTGGCTGTAGATGTTTGAACAAGTCAGCATCTGCTCTTTGTTTAGATCCAAACTAAGCGCTTGTAATGTTAAAAATCGGATATAGTAAATGATCATCCATGATGAACGCTTTCTAATACTTTGAGACACATTTAAGTGGGGGGGAAACCACACACTTTTTTCAATACAGAGTCTTACAATACAGTTGTTATACCACAAGAGAGAAAGACAGAAAAAAGCTAAATTCCTACATCCCATCCCCACTCCACCATTACCCCTCCCCCGACTACATCCCCCCCCCCAACCCGCCACACACGCACACAGACAAAAATCTCCTGTAGACCTCACACCTAGGAACATGAATATATATGCGTTTGCTCAGCTTCCATTTTACGTGAACGTCAATTACACCAGCATTTATCAGTTCACTCCATTTCATCATTAAACTTTTAAACATTTTCTCTTTTTTGGTCAGAAATACATTCAACCACACTTGTTCTGGACAGATAGGAAGAGAAATCAATGACATGTATATCTGAAAGCAAATCTTTCCTTCTCTGATGGTAACTGTGTCTTTTAGCAAGTAAAACTATATTATTGACATTTGCATCTCCATCTATTATTCCAAAAAGCACATCCAGCTGTGTGAAGATTAGAGCAATATAAAAATGTCGAGCAGTACATCTTATTGACAGAAATGTTTGACTTCAATAAAGATGAAGATAATGATGGAAAAGAACAACTCAGACATTCGTGCGCACGCTCATATGCACCTAGCATTCGGCCGAAGTTGTCTCATGTTGAAATGCTGTTTGCCCCGTGCTCTTGCGGTCTGATATGACAACACTTGCACAGCCCACCCCAAGGAGAACTTGCATGCACTACGCACGAACGTGCCGCGAGGGTTATCGTTCTTGATGAGTTATGTAAAACGATAAAAAGAGACCCCAAATATGTATCGCTTGCACGCACGCAAGCACACACACACACAGACAAACACACACACACAAACGCACGCAAACACACACATGCACACGCACACAATCACACATACACACATGCAAACACACACACATGCACACGCATGTATGTACACACATACACACTCACACGCGCAGGCGCGTGCGCGCGCACACAAACACGCACCACGTACACACACACCACGTAGACACGCGCGCACACGCACACGTACACACTCACACACACTTACATACACACACACACGCACACAGACACAGGCACACACACACACACACACACACAAATACACACACACACACACACACACACACACACACACACACACACACACACACACACACACACCCCCAAACATTCACACAGGGAGGCATAAGTGACAACAGTAGACACACACAGACACAGGCACACACACACACCCCATACATTCACACACAGGGAGGCATAAGTGACACCAGTAGACACAGACATACAGAAACACTGACACAAGGGGACATACACATACGTGTGAGCACATAGTAAATGGACAGACGGATGGACAGAGAGGCAGACAAACACACAAGCGCCCAAACACACGAATGGAAGGAGAACAGACAGAGTGATGGAGATGCGACCAGACGGAGAGCTACATGCACACAGAGGCAAGGGAACAAAGAGAGACAGACAGATAGGGAGGCCAAGAACCCATCAAGCCATTGGGATATCGTGCATTACTTTGATTCATCATGTGCCCTTTAGCAATAATCAAGCTTACTTCAGAGATCCATGAATCAACTCCTTGAGCAATGAATAGATAATGTAATTTTTTTCCATTCTTAAAATCTTGTTCACATTTTTGCTTTTCCTGGAGGATGGCTTTAATGGCTACGTTCTTTGATTTGTCAAAGCCAACGGCAAAAGCCACGATATTATCATTTGTGTCCTTAGTATCGCAAAGTAAAGAACGCTGCCTTATTTGTTGAGACGAGGTGGTTCATTTATACTTCAGATGTTATTTTATGGCAGGAAGAGATTCAAAAGAGTAGCGCTATCTTTAAAAAAAGGATCTGCCAAACCAATTGCCCCAATCACATATAATTTTGTCTCTTCACAAATGAGGGGCGAAAGAACTTGGAGCATGGCTTTTATCTGTACAGCCTGCAGCCTGTGTAATACTCTCCCGATGACATTCATATAAGTATCCGCACTTTCGAAGTTCAGAATGATATTCAAAACAATCCTCATCTCATGGTGTTTGGCTAAGCATTTGGATGGCCAAGTAGCCGCCATTGAACTGTTCTTCGCGCTTCAGGAACGGGCTTGCGTTCACGCGTATCTACATAATAGGTACTGTTATTACACCAGTAGCTTCAATAAAAGCAGTCTATTTGTGCTACTGTTACTATGTGTGTTTTTAAGAAGGCCGAGCCTGCAAGACCCACGCTTGCTCCAGTGCTGTCCAATAGAAGTTAGCGAGCAAACATTCATGCGTGTGATGTTTATGTATCATCACTTACAACGCAATATGTTCGGGGGGATGAGGCGGTGGGGGGCGGATCAGCTTAGAAATGTTTTTGTAAGCTCTGAGTTTTATGCACTTTGAACAAATTCATTAGAAACGAAATACCATCGGCTATTTCCGTGGAAAAACAGCAGGGCAGTTTTCCTCAAAGTATCAGGCTTCTGGGCTACGGAGCGGGCCACGCCAAACAAAATTGTTTACGTAAAAACCACGTCGACTTTCACTCTATCTGATTCTTTTATTTTTAAGTCAATCGTAGATGACTGCTTCTAACAGTTGCCGTGGTAACTCCTTGATTTTGTTGTTGATGTTTCGTCGATGGCCATTTCATCTTAATCCCATTTGTTGTGAAGGTCAGCACTTTCACGTTTTGTTTTTACAGTTGACTTCAAAGGAAAGGTCGTGGATGCATATTGCGGATCCCATTTGAAAACTGATAAACACATGACGGAAATTTTTTTATCTCATAAAGGCATGTGGTGGACCCATAGAAAAAAATTTGTTTCACAACCAGAGTCTCTTTGTCCTAGTGTTCCTATCTCATTTTGCCTGTCTCTTTCTGTCTCTGCCTCTATGCCCTGCTTCTATGCGTTTGTCTGTGTTTGTCTATATGTGCACATGCATGTGCGAGCATGCATGCGTGCGTGCATGTTTGTCTACGCGCGTCACGGTCGTGAATGCATCGAAACATAGTTGCAGATGTGGGTGCTAGTGTCATTTAATTGTTTTTCTTCTTCTCCTAATGACACTTGACCTTCCTGAACTCAAACGTTAAAGCTGATTCACCATAATCTTTTACGAAACCAGCTTTTATTGAAGGATTAATCATGCGGCCCAATGATCAGGGGCTAAAAAGTAAAGCGGTTTGAGACCCAGATATGGGTGATAAGTTGCTACATAAAATCACACCTTTACATTTATCTTTCATTCTTACGGCTATTTTGGCATTATCTCTTGTGATGAAAACGGCGTGCTTTCTCTCTGAGGTAGTCACATGTGCATGCTATCAACACACATTCGATACGTTTAAAGGAAGGAAATACGTAGAATTCTGAGTTAATCGCATTCCTAAGTACGACACCCTTTCTACGTAGGCATGGTCATTCAGGGACACGGTTTTCATTTCGGCCACCGGATTTATAGTCACTTCTTGGAGTGCACAGAGACTGATAAACGGTAAAAGAATGGCAGGTAAAAATCTCCAGACACACAAGAAAGCCATTAGGCGATGGACTTCCTGTTTGAAGAAGGAAAAGAGAGCAAGTCAGAAGGCGGGACCTTGACAAGCTAATGCGATTTGGCATGAGTGTTGTCCTTGTCTCCCACCTGACGATTTCCAGTGGAAGCCCACTTTTCTGCACTGCCTTCTGTGAAGTGCCTACACGCAGCCCCACCCACCCAGCCCCAACTCCTCAAATCTTACCTTCCTTGCAAAGCGTTCCAATGCAATACTCCCTACCAGTCAGACACCAGCTTGCCTATTCTTTTGTCCCTTGGCAACCGTCGCTAACATACAATCCACCCATTCTCGCACACCCATGTCCCAATTTCTGTTTTACTCAACCCCCATCCACCCCATCACCACCCAAGCACCACCCAAGCACCATCCCACCCTTCCACTTCCCCACTTCCCCATCTTATCACTGCTGGCCTTTTTCATGGCTGCTTTGCTCTGAATGCTCTGAGGCACAGCAAGATAACACAAGCTTTATGTCCTCTCGTTGTTTCCGGTGACAAGTTTACATGTATACGGAGAGAATAAGGTAGGGTATGTTTGGGGCTGGAGAAGTGGAATTCTTTTCCGCTTTTCAGTATTCTCTGATCTTGTCATTTTTTTAATGCCTGTACCCTTTCCTCTCAGATTTATCCATCACAAGACAAGCATGTACACACACACACACACACACACACAAACACACACAAACTCACACACACAAATACACATACAGATACACACACACATATATATATATACATATTGTATATACATGTATATACAAACTGCTTGACACACTCCAACGTCAATCTAATTCCTTTGAATCTGTATATAGTTATTCCCTTCTTGCTGTGAAAATCATAGGTTGCAATTAAATACGCTGGAACTCTTTACCCAAAGTCTTTTAGTTTAATAATGTTTTTGCTTCAATAACTGGCATGTTGCATTCTCTCAGTTCAGTACAGCACACGCGTGGGCAAAAACATTGTCCTTCGCCTGGAGACCATCGAAAAGGAAGCGAAAGTCCGCAGCTACATTTGTCCAACCCACGTGCTGCTATATATGGAACAATGCTGGTGACATTTATGGTTTGTTTTTGTTTTTCATCGTGAGGTTTGAGGTTCCCAGGCTGAAAAATGGAAGAGAAGGAATGACCTAATTAAGGAAGTCTTTCCATGCCTCCTTCCACAAATACTTTTCTGCAAGTGGCACGCAGCCGAGACTCTCAAATGGAGTCGACAAATTTGTCGCCTCAAAGAAAATGCGTACATGCTATGGTCGTAGAATGGTTGAGATTAAAATAAGAAAGTAATCGTCGAGATTGTGCTTTCTTGCCAGCTGTCTTATTTTCATGCAAGCAACAATACTCTACACACACACACACACACACACACACACACACACACACACACACACACACACAACAAAAAAGCACCAAAACGAACACACACAAAACCCTTTAATTCTATTGTAAATTTTCAAGAATGGCTACTGTATGAAATGGACACCTTAAGAATAAATAGCGCATTGAAATAAGCAAGTGGGTTATTGCGTTGTATTTCATGTGCTCAAAGATAAAGTGCTTAGCCAAAAACGAGATAAAAATTCGTAGTGGTAGGTTTTCTAACATTCATGTATGATCTACAAACACATGAGTGGATGACATCAACCCGCTTCTACATACTCGTAGTAACATTTACCAATAAGTTCCCATCAATACTGCAAGATCCTGATGTACTGCCCGTACTGAAAACGTTATTCTGCTGTCTTGGCTTGTACGCGTATGTTAAGGGTGTTTAATGCATACACGTCGAGTGACGACTGAGATCAAACAGAGGACAGCAGAAATGATCTAGTTACACATGTTCCATCATTTCCAAACCTTTCTGCGCTCCATGTGAACAATTATTTTGACAGTCGCGATGAAGTTGCGCTGACATTAGAGCTATTAACCAATGATCTATTCCAAACCAGACGTCGATTCGGTCGTCATTAAAGACATTAGGCTTATTTCCCGACTGTCTCCTCTCAAATGATTGCTTTTGAATTCGGTCAGTAGACTTGGTGTGACGCACTTCAACTGTCGCCGCAGTCCTCAAGATCCGACTGGAGGACATCGATCATCGAGCGCACACGTCACTCCTGCCGCATCCTTCCTAGGAGTGTGCTCTTTTGACGCAGTCACCACGGGCGCGTTGATTTACGACACTTTCTCAAATTGGTCTTAGCAAGGAATTCAGTTTCAGAACCAACTTTTGACATTACATCTTGTCTCTTAAAGTCTGTATGCACACTTTGAAAACCACTAGTTTCGCGTTTCTGATTAATCCCTCTATCTCGACATATTGTCCTCCTCCTCCTCCTCCTCCTCCTCCTCCTCCTCCTCCTCCTCCTCCTCCTCCTCCTCCTCCTCCTCCTCCTCCTCCTCCTCCTCCTCCTCCTCCTCCTCCTCCTCCTCCTCCTCCTCTTCCTCCTCCTCCCCCTCCTCCTCCTCCTCCTCCCCCTCCTCCTCCTCCTCCCCCTCCTCCCCCTCCTCCTCCTCCTCCTCCTCCTCCTCCTCCTCCTCCTCCTCCTCCTCCTCCTCCTCCTCCTCCTCCTCCTCTTCCTCCTTTTCCTCCTCCTCCTCCTCTTCCTGTTCCTCCTCCTCCTCCTCTTCCTCTTCTTCCTCCTCCTCCTCCTCCTCCTCCTCCTCCTCCTCCTCCTCCTCCTCCTCCTCCTCCTCCTCCTCCCCCTCCTCCTCCTCCTCCACACCACCATCACCACCATCACCACTATTACCACCATCACCACTATTACCACTTCCATCACCACCCGTACGACCATCACTACTACTTCAAAGTGGACGACTTCAACTACTACAACTGCAACTACAACTCCCTCATCGATCCCCATCCTCTCCTCAGGGAACTAGCTCGGGCCATTTCATGTGGGAGCCATTTGGCGCAAGACTGTCTGGGCAGGGAGCTGTCGTGGAGTCATTCTGTGAACCCGAGTCGGTATTGACTGTGGCACAGTTCGCATTGAATGCGTAATAGACTTGACCCTTCGCATTACAGCCAAAAATAGTTCGTCCTGATACTATTTCTTTCTCCACTTGCTACAAAAATCATTCAGATGTCAAAACATTTTCCATTTCAACATACACATTTTATTTTATGGAATGAACGCTTGTTTATTGCTTCAACAAGAGTAAGTTAAGAGTTGTGTGTGAAATAGTCTTAGAACTACTTTAACGGCGTATGTCATGGAGCAGATCGGCTATCCCACAAGCCTCTCATGTGACCTCCATTTGCATAGTTCGGACGAAAACCTTCCATCACGTGGTGTCAACTGGGCTAGAGACACTTTCGCCAGTAGGCGAAGTCTCTAGTGAACTAGAATGTCGTGGAGCAGCAGCAACTACTGTTGATGAGGTTGACCCGCTACCCAGTGCTTTTGTGTTTTGCTGCAGGGAGGTCTGGGCCGGAGTAAAGAGGTTTGTTTTGGAAAGTGCAGGGAGCCAGTGCTGGCCGTGTTCTGCAGGTGGTCTCCAGTGCATTGAGGCCAACCTTTTTGGTCCTGGATAATCAAGAATGGTGCGAGGTTTCCCAAGAATGGGTTTTCACAAGTTTTTTTTTTAAAGTAGACTGACTTTTTTGCTGGGCTGATCTAGATTGCACATCTTTGCATACCGTCTTTCCAAACAGTCGGACGATATTTGAAAAAGAAAACACACACTTTATTGCAGATGACTGAGGTGTTTGGGGGTTGGTTTGTTGTGCGGAAGGAAAATAGAGGAAAGAAACTGCGGAAGAAAAGACTGTAGAGGAAGAAAAAGAAGAGAAGAAGGAGCACCACTCCTTCTTCTATTCCTACCACTCCTACTACTATTCCTACCACTCCTACTACTATTCCTACCACTCCTACTACTATTACTACCACAACTACCACTTCCTTCCTTTCTTCTTTCCCCTGTGGGTTGTAAGAAAGAATTGACCCACGGCATCTCCCTACGCGATTCGAAAGAGACGAATAGATAGGGAAACCGTGACGCCTATCTCTTATTGCAACATTATCTGTGAGTTTTTATTCGTGATGGATGGCCTTAGATGGCTCACAAAAGCTGATAGGCCGTAAAACTCCATCCATCTATTTCCCTACATGTTTCGTTTGAGGCGATTAACTAAGGAAATCGCGACTTGTTTTTACACAACCAAATTCTGGTTTTCGTAATGAAAAACACAATAGCTTACAGAGGCTGATAGACCGTAAACTCCATCCCTCCCTCCATCCTACGGCTGACCATCGTCTTGATGGCGTCGTGGGTTGTACACTCCTCGTTTGTGGGTCCAATTGTGGCTTATGAATTCAGTCCTGGATACATACAAAGGGCGCAATGTCGGCACCGGAATGTCGTTGTCGCTGGGTAGGGAGGTGATGCCTATCTTCAGCTTCTCCACCTAACGCTACTTCTTTTCCTTCCTCCTCCTCCCTCCTCCCTCCTCCTCCTCCTCCCTCCTCACTCCTCCTCACTCCTCCTCCTCCTCCTTCGCCCTCCTCCTTCGCCCTCCTCCTTCGCCCTCCTCCTCCTCCTCCCTCCTCCTCCCTCCTCCTCTCCTCTCCTCGTCCTCCCTCCCTCTCTCCTCCTCCTCCTCCTCCTCCTCCTCCTCCTACTTCTCCTCCTACTCCTCCTCCTAATCCTCCTCCTACTCCTCCTCCTCCTCCTCCTCCTCCTCCTCCTCCTCCTCCTCCTCCTCCTCCTCCTCCTCCTCCTTCGCACTCCTTTTCCTCCTTCGCCCTCTTCCTCCTCCTTCGCCCTGCTCCTCCTCCTTCGCCCTCCTCCTCCTCCCCCCTCCCCCTTCCTCCTCCTCCAACCCTCCCCCCCCTCCTCCTCCTCCTCCTCCTCCTCCTCGTCCTCCTCCTCCTCCTCCTCCTCCTTCTCCTCCTCCTCCTTCTCCTCCTCCTCCTCCTCCTCTTCCTCCTCCTCCTCCTCCTCCTTCCTCCTCCTCCTCCTTCTCCTCCTCCTCCTCCTCCTCCTCCTCCTCCTCCTCCTCCTCCTCCTCCTCCTCCATAATCATCCTTTCTTTCTCCTAGCCTTCATCCCTTTCCCCTCAATCACTCGTGATAATTGTGCGGGTTTTTTCAAACGTCGTCTGATTATTTTGTAATGCAGTATGCGAGTGCGATGTGCAATCAGGATCGGACCAGGGCGTTAGAAAAGTACACTCAAGTCGAGCGGGAAGAAACCTTGTGAGAACTCGTTCAATGAAGTCGTGGGAAACCTTGCATCATCTTTGATTATCACGGGCCAAGAAGGCCTGTCTCAATGCACTGGAGACCCATTGCAATACACGGACAGCATCGGCTCTCTGCATTTTCCAAAACAAATCTCTTCACTCCGGCCCAGACCTCCCTGCAGCAAAACAAAGAAGACCCAGGTCAACCTCATCAACAGTCGTTACTGCTGCTCCAAGACAGCTCTATCCTGAGAGTCTGGCGCCAAGTGTCCCCTCGTGGAATGGGCCGAGCTCATTCCATGAGAAGCCTCACGCCGTCATCTCTGTTTTTCTTTAGAAGCGGCAACGAAGGTCAACTCCTTGGGGCCCACCGCCTACGACCAGCTTGGCGCCAGCCATTGTTTTGGCGGGAAAGCGGCGGCCTGGAGAAATGAAGGCGATTTTTCTCCCTCTGCAAAGCGACTCCATATGGCTTGCAGCACTGCACTGCTTGATAGAACAATGTACATCGGTGGCGGCGG
>JAWQFJ010002242.1:0-2500 GCA_034096865.1 Theodoxus fluviatilis
GTATATGCTTATTACTGCTGGCCCAAAATGGATGAGCGAGTCTGCCTTTTCAAGGTCTGCCGCCTGTTGGTTTGTACCATGAGAGGTCAGTCTTGATTCAAAGGCCGAGTTTTTAGGTGGTGCTTTTTCTCTTTGACGAAGTGTACAGCTCAGAGCCTACACGCCAAGGAAATATGACACTTCTCTGGAATGCTATGTATGTACATGTATGCATGTGTGTGTGAGGGGTGCGGTGGAAGCAGCTGATTTGGATGAATTTTGTATTACTTGCACCCTTGTGCATTGTGTATGATTGCGATTTATGGTGTGTGTGTGTGTGTGTGTGTGTGTGTGTGTGTGTGTGTGTGTGTGTGTGTGTGTGTGTGTGTGTGTGTGTGTTTGTATGCAACTTGCTTCTTGATCACATGCCATATTATGATTTTATATGATTCTTTTTAGAGTAAATCACTGATTGTTGTGTGTAATGTGATCATGTTATGCTTTAGTGACTTTACTGCGCATGCAATATGCGAAGGAAGTTTGTTATAATTACTCTATTACTTGATTAAATAATATCTTCAGAACTTACCATTTACTGATTTTGAGTCCCTTACATTTTCTGAAATGCGTGTGTTTGAGTTTCACATACACTTTTCAACTGAGAGATCGTGAGCAGTGTTAAAAAGTCATACATTGTTTAGTCAACAACCATGTTCAACCCACTAATGATTAAGGAAAAGTGGGTTGAACATGGTTGTTGAATGAGCTATGTATGACATTTTAACACTGCTTTCTAATGAGTCAAGAAGAACAAATACATTGTTTGATTCAGCATTCTGCTGCAACAGCCACATCAGTCACCAACATTACACCACAGACCTCAATATCATTAGTCATGATTGTTTGAATAACTAACCAAATTTTTTAAAAAATCATTATAATGAAATTTAGATCGTTCCCAGTCATCAACACCATGTAGATTTAATAGGCCTACGTGCGAGTTCGATTTCACAACGCCTGCTACAATAAACAAAGCTAAAACACCCCCATTATTGCAGCAAATCATTTTATTACACATTACACTGTAAATTTATTCACAAACTTATTCAGTTGCCTCACGAGAGAAGCGTCGACCCAAAGATTATACTATATAATAATCTTTGAGTCGACGCAGGTCGACGCTTCTCTCATGCGGAAACTGAATTCACTTGATCGAATGACTTTCTGGCCGCAAATCACCTTCTTGACAGGTATGTATTGGTTTGCATTTCCTAAAGATATTCCACAGGGGTGTATACGTTGATAAACAAGCTTGCATTCTTCGATAATAATGAAAATTAGATCGTTCCATCAACACCATGTAGATTTAATAGGCCTATGACTATGTGCGCGTTCGATTTCACAACGCCTGCTACAAAAAACAAAGCCAAAAACACCCCCATTATTGCAGCAAATCATTTTGTTACGCATTACACTGTAAATTTATTCACAAACATGATCGGAACGCATCAGAAACGCGTCGAGAAACAAGCACTTTTACATGTCGGTAAGCGTTGTCATTACTTCCATTGATTCACCCATGTTACCTTCCGCTTGGGGGCGCTGCGTTTCCCAGTGTCTTGTAACTCTATATAGCAACAGCTCGTTATGACCGGTCTTTGTGTGAATAGTCTTTGATTTAGTCCCAATCCCAGAAGAGGAGAGAAAAAAGAACTTATTCTCATCGCGATCAAGCCTTCGTCCAATCGTTTTTGACGAGAGAAGTGGAATTATAGGCGCGGTACCTGGTTCACTGCCAGGTAAAGAGCTTGCCTTACCAACGGAAGCCATTACAACAATATGAAGATCTGGAATCCCTTCCACTCACTGGAAACACTAGTGGACTCGTCCGAGGAAAGGGGTGCGATGTTGGTCGATTAATTCGCAGTGACTCCCACACAGAATGACAACCAAATTATTACGTGCTCGCTAGCTCAACATGCGCAATCTTGGACGGTTATTCCGCCCATAGAATGACAATAAAGTTTGAATACTTGACAAACTGGTGTGCACAATGCGCTTTCAGCTGAATTGGGTTACGATGAATATTATATTTGCAGCAGTCGTCAAGGTGAATCGGCTCTGTTTCGAGCATAAACGCCTATGCAAAAACGAGCCAATCAGAACCCGTGGAAAACAGTAACCGGAAGTCATCGCAGAGTTATCTGCGAGGGACGTGCTTTATGCAATTTACCGCTCCTGCACCTGTTCTTCGCATGGAAAATATTCCGACAAACGACGCATTAGTTGCTTTACGAGGTTTTGGTGCATTTGTGTAGTTTAACACATGATGTAGCGTTCAAAAAAGTTTTTCCCCGTGTAAAGCCGTCTCCCCTGCCGGAAATAATATGGGAGTCACCTCCCTGTAGTCTGTTTGTAGTCTGGTTTTATAAAACGCGACCGTTGACTGACTTGGCACGCCCGGGGAGTTATGCTAAGATCCGGCCGCGTAAATATATCTGCGTTTTGTGACAAACGTCTT
>JAWQFJ010002242.1:12500-22500 GCA_034096865.1 Theodoxus fluviatilis
TGAAAGCTGGCGGTTGTCCCACGGTCCAAGTGTGACGGGATCCGCGCTTATCCCTATGAACACGAGAATGGCTCAGATGACGTAGCGTGGAGCAACGGAGTCGAAGCAAGCACGGAAAAACCACCTGTCAGCTGTCTCTGTCTGTCTGTCTGTCTGTCTCTCTCTCTATATGTCCCTCTCTCTCTCTCTCTCTCTCTCTCTCTCTCTCTCTCTCTGTTGGAGGTTATAATTGACCCACTGTGTTTCCATACGCGATTCGTTAAAGACATACCTAGGGAAATCCAGACTCTCTGTCTCTCTCTCTTTGTTTCTTTGTCTCTCTCTGTCTCTCTCTCTCTGTTTCTCTGTCTCTCTCTCTCTGTCTCTATCTGTCTCTCTCTCTCTCTGTCTCTCTCTGTGTTTCTCTGTCTGTCTCTCTCTTTCTCTCTGTCTCTCTGTCTCTCTGTTTCTCTTCTCTCTCTCTCTCTCTCGGGAATGGACTAGTCAAAACGTACATAATGAGACAGAGTTCCTCAGGAATATAAAGGGAAAAATGATAATAAAATATGACAATGAATGGAGAAGCAGGGTGCAAGAAAGCAGCCGGTGCTCTTTCTATATACTGTTTAAAACGGATCGAGTGCTTGGACCATATTTATATGCAGTTGATAAACGATTCTTCAGAGACCACTTGGTGAGATTCAGACTAGGAATTAGTGAATTGTTTGTACATAAGAACAGATACAAACCACAAAATCATTCAACTGTCTGTCCAATATGTATGGAGGAAGAGGGTGATGAACTGCATTTTCTGTTGTGTTGCCCGGCCCTTTCAGTTTTGAGACAAAGATATATAACGCCATACTTACAATCCGATGGCCATGAAACCATCAAATATCTGTTCACAACTGATGAAATTCTGACAGTTCGAAATTTTAACATTATTCCTTTAAGATAAGAACAGAAGCATTGATTAGTTAATGTATTATTCCCAGTGGAACCAATCGCTCGACCCACCGACGCATGTGTTTACAACATGTATTGACTGTTGTGCATTGTGGTGCTGTTAAAACGTTTGATAATTTACACCTTGCAATGGGCCGGAGGCCCCAGCTATAAAGTTTTCGTTCGTTCGTTCGTTCTCTCTCTCTCTCTCTCTCTCTCTCTCTCTGTCTCTCTCTGTTTCTCAATCTCTCTGTCTCTCTCTCTCTGTCTCTCTCTGTTTATCTGTCTCTCTCTCTGTTTCTCTCTCTCTCTCTCTCTCTCTTCTCTCTCTCTCTCTCTCTCTCTCTCTCTCTCTCTCTCTCTCTCTCTCTCTCTCTCTCTCTCTCTCTCTCTCTCTCTCTCTCTTTCTGTCTCTCTCTCTGTCTCTCTCTGTTTCTCAATCTCTCTGTCTCTCTATCTGTGTCTCTCTCTGTTTTTCTGTCTCTGTCTCTCTCTGTTTCTCTCTCTTTTTTTTCTTTCTCTCTTTCTCTCTCTCTCTTTCTCTCTCTCTCTTTCTCTTTCTCTCTCTCTCTCTCTCTCTCTCTCTCTCTCTCTCTCTCTCTCTCTCTCTCTCTCTCTCTCTCTCTCTCTCTCTTTACATCCAGCTGACAAATTGGCCGGCACGCCACTGCTGACGAATGCTTCTGTATACATTACCAATACGTAAATGGCGGATACGAGTGTCTCGACACACCTACCTACAGTTAAGCTGTCGTCGGAAAGTGCATGCGTCATCTTATCGAGGATGTGAATGTGTTTACTGGCAAGAGAGCGTTGTTTTCGTATTGAGTATTGACAGGTAGCCACAGAAATCTAACTTGAGCGCAATTAACCACTCGTAGCACCGCCCGTCGCGCGAATCGCCAGCCAATCGGCGCGCGTATACTTGTCTTGCAGTTCCCACGTGACTTTTTGTTGTTGCTGACAAAGCGACGCGTGTTGAGAAATAGACAGTGCTTACGGTTCAGGGAGAAAAACACTGCTGCAGTCGATACGTGTGCGTAAGGTGTATATGTAGGTCGGACAACCGATATCCCGGGTGATCGTGGTAGGACAACGTTTCTGACTGCTTTTTTTCAACAGTTTTCAATACCTCAGTAGAGCAATGTTTGTCCCAGATTTGGCCGTGGACGAAGCAAAGCGAAGGGTTAATTCTAAATCAACGATTTGTTCAGAGAGAACAAAATGTATCATCGCCCACTGGTGTAGATTGAATACCTGAACAATAATCATCGCCCCAAACAAACAAACAAAGAAACATACACAAAACCCGTCCCCCTCCCGAAATAACTAAAATCAGGATTATTTTTCATTAAAACTTCATTATTCTTAACAAGTCACTGAGCATCTCATGTGTCGGCCCCGTCTCCTCAGAAGTTTCTCCACGCATCGCTACACTCCAAGGAACAGCATCCTGATGAAGGGGGCATCCATCTAACGCCACTTTTATTTTGAGGCAGTGTTGTGGCATATATCTCATTGCCGTCATGAACTCTACGGCCAAGTTCGTCCCATTGGTGCTCGACTGGTGACATGTCTGTTGACCTCTAAGATCACCACAGTCCCATTTCCATTGATGGCAACCTGTCTGCAGCCTTTGTCTTGCAGACGATATTGACCTCCGGAGCTACTTCGGTCACCCTCCTTCGAAGCGAGTGCCTTCTTGTGAGCGACATGCCGTAGGCAACGCCTAGCCCTTGAGTTTCTCTCGAGATCCTCGAGGAATACTTGACTAAGAAACGCGGCCATGGTGAAGAGCGGAAACCGCATTAGAGCTAACATAACCACAAATAGTGAGCCTCTGAAAGAAGTATCCTGTTTCAAATATTTGGGAGGCGGTTTCTTTTGCGATAAGTATATTAATCCAGTGGCTAAGTCCAGTGGCTAAGTCCAGTGGCTTAGTCCAGTGGCTAAGTCCAGTGACTTAGTCCAGTGACTAAGCCCAGTGGCTAAGTCCAGTGGCTAAGTCGCTTACCTGTGGTCGCTGAAGGATTCAATGTACGTTCGATGAAGAGGAATACAGACGAATGAAGTTTTATAGCCTGTCAGTCTCTGTAGGCTACGTAATGCCATTGACCACGATAAGCACTGGAGCTGGCTAGAGTGAGAAGAAGTAGTCCGGATTTCCCTAGTAATTCTCCTTCTAGAAACAGTGCAGGGAGACTCGATGGGTCTGTTCTTACCCCCAACTCACCAGGGGAACGTACGTTCAAAGCTGCAAGGATCTGGCTTATGCATTTCAAGGCAAGGTGCTTGACTTGCATTGCCTTCTTCCACCCAGCAGCGAAAACGTACGATACCTGCGCGGGCAGCAAGGGTGATGAAGGCACACTGTAAAGCTCCAATCCCATAACGCGGCAGTGGGCCAAAAGGCTGGAAACTTTCTATGGTGTAGAGATGATGCTATACGGACTGTGTGTGCTCTGTCACTGCGTTTGTCATCAGATGCTAGTACAGATATGACCACCCGGTCCAGTGATCAGAGGGTTAAAGAGCAAATTGTTTTGAGACCCAGATATATGTGATAGGTCACAACTTGAAAACCACAACCCAGAACCTTCTTTTATAGAATCTGTGACTATCATAAACACTGGGTGGGGCGTTACTCTAGACCCACAATAGATATCGGCGAGTAGGCACAAAGTTCAAAGCTGCATCGATTGTACCGTGGCATCCTCTGGCAACGCATTTCACCTCGTCTATTCAGAAGTAAAGTCATTTATCCGGGAGGGGGATGATGACATACACGTACATGCACTTCAGTCTTGTTAACCCTTTCAACCCTGTGCATTTCATCAATGTACAACATACTCTTGAATCCTCAAAATGTGTTTCTGTTCTTGATTGTGTCCGCAACTTTCTAGTGCAGGCATCATGGGCTTGTCATGGCAACTGAAAACAAAACCATGTTTATGCTGCTTGGACACATCTACTTCGCGTTGCTCAGCTCTGAGGCCGCTAAAAATTGCGAGGCTACCGGGCTTACAGGCGCGAAAAGGCGCCTACACACGTTACGTTTTTCAAGCTGGTTTTGCTCCCGATCCTGCTGACCGTGCGTGTAAAAAGCGGGTTGACAGCCACACGCAACGATTACACCCACACCGCGAACTGGAGCGATGTTCATTTAAGCGAAGCAGTCAGAATTTAGAGTTACGTCCCTTTCATGAGACTATGACAACCGGACGCTTCGTGTAGGCTGCAGCTCAATCAATGCGAAGACGCAACGATAAAATTCGATCCGCAGACAGATGCTTTCGGCGTGTAGATGAATGTGTGTGACCTGCATTGCGAATTGTAAAATGTACCATCTTCCACGAACTATTCATGCATTCAACATACAGCTTTGATAAATTAATGCCAACACTCGCTTTCGACGTGAAGGCTGTAGCTGCCTGGCGAAGCCTCAACGATAAAAGTCGATCCGCGGACATGCTTTCTCGGCGTGTAGGTGAATGCGTTTGACCTGCATTGCGAATTGTAAAATGTACCATCTTCCACGAACTATTCATGCATTCAACATACAGCTTTGATAAATTAATGCCAACACTCGCTTTCGACGTGAAGGCTGTAGCTGCCTGGCGAAGCCTCAACGATAAAAGTCGATCCGCGGACATGCTTTCTCGGCGTGTAGATGAATGCGTTTGACCTGCATTGCGAATTGTACAATGTACCAGCTTTCACGAACTATTCATGCATTCAACATACAGCTTTGATAAATTAATGCTGTTCATGGCTTACATTTTCTTTGGATGGGCTTTTAGTATCCCCAAATACACCTTTTTATGTTCGAAGCGAGGACAGCGTCAGCCATTAAAATTGGCGACTAGTCGCCAGAACGCGAGATCTCGCGTCGCCGGGCATGTGAACCGGTCCGGAGGGGTCGGGAAAATAGAGCCAGCCCTAGTCACAAGAACCGTGCCGGATTAGTCCACGGTTTCGATTTTTGACCGGATCGGCAGCAAAACCGGGGGACAACCGGTACGTGTGTAGGCGCCTAAATGTGGACGGCGGTTCATCCAAGCCGCTTCAGCAGCCTATCAAGATGAAAGGGTTAATCTTTGATCTGGATCTGAGACGGGATGAAGGAGGTAAGCTCCGTGAAAGATGTGATAGAAATGATGCTGTTTCTTAATCGTCTGTGAGTCCTTTCCTTCTGTCTATACTTAACACATCAGAACAGGACAAGTCGGCTGGCAAACTGGTCGGCAGGTACTGTAGAAAACAGTGAGAGGCTCCGATGAAAATGTGGATATTTTGTGTGGAATAGATACCTATGGATCTGTGTGTTACATGGCAAGTCCGTGACTGATCTTATTCGGGTAGGCAATAAAGCCACTCATTGTGAGAAAAAATGATGATATTTTGAACAGTTCGCTTACTACACATATGCATTTCTACTGCACAAACGTTGATGTGTAAATGCCTGATTGCCATTATGGACAGATGGACTAATCTCAACTCACAAAATATCTATGGAACGACTTACTGCAAACAGTTAAATAGAAGATTAAAGTCAGTTGAAAAGTACAGGTAGAAGGGAGATTCATTTTAGATGAACTTTTGCCCTGACTTGTAGCCAGTGGCTGTAGTACTTGTGAACCAGTTATACCAGACCATTACCTCAAGATCAAAAGGGAGGTCGCCGTCCTCTGAGCGAGTGCACGTCATACCCTGGGATTGCCAATGCCGAGTTATAAGAAATGAATCTCGGCTAGTTTGTACATTTTTCTATGAGTGATGTTTTCGCACTGATGAAAATGAGCAATTAGTGCCCGTCAATTTACGGAAATAGCTTACAATGGAACATTATTAGGCAAATATATAAATGTAGTTTTGGCCATGGTAACTCGGTCGATCCTCTTTTTTTCTGCCGACCCAAAACTTGTTTTGGATCGTGTAAAAGAAAGAAAGAAAGAAAGAAAAAGAAAAAAGAAAATGAAATCCTGAAGAAATCCTATCTTCCCTGTTCCATGAGCACTCGAGGAATTCAATATTTACATATAAAGGCGTTTTTAGCGAAAGTGTAATTTTGATTTATGTTCAAATTAATCTACTGCATACATGACGTTTCTTAACACACACACACACACACACACACACACACACACACACACACACACACACACACACACACACACACACACACACACACACACACACACACACACACACACACACACACACACACACACACACACACACACACACACACACACACACACAGACTCGCAGTCTCAATCTGGCTTAAAAGGAAACAAAATAAAATGTTTAAAGGATTATCTACCGACCCCTTTTAGGGGAGGGAGGGGGGTATGTTACCTTAATCACCGCTTTTTTGGGGTGGTGGTGGTGAAGGTGGTGGTGGTGGTGGTGGTGGTGGTGGTGGTGGTGGTGGTGGTGGTGGTGGTGGTGATGGTGGTGGTGGTGGTGGTGGTGGTGGTGGTGGTGGTGGTGGTGGTGGTGGTGGTGGTGGTGGTGGTGATGGTGGTGGTGGTGGTGGTGATGGTGATGGTGGTGGTGGGTGGTGGTGGTGGTGGTGGTGATGGTGGTGGTGATGGTGGTGGTGGTGGTGGTGATGGTGGTGGTGGTGGTGGTGATGGTGGTGGTGGTGGTGGTGGTGGTGGTGGTGGTGGTGGTGGTGATGGTGGTGGTGATGGTGGTGATGGTGGTGGTGGTGGTGGTGGTGGTGGTGATGGTGGTGGTGGTGGTGATGGTGGTGATGGTGGTGGTGGTGATGGTGGTGGTGGTGGTGGTGGTGGTGATGGTGGTGTGTGTGTGTGTGTGTGTGTGTGTGTGTGTGTGTGTGTGTGTGTGTGTGTGTGTGTGTGAACACTTAAGAAAACTTATCAGCTTATGTGCGTCTCAGACACAGAAGGGCCGAAGGCAAGGAAGGAGATGACACCACACAGCGAGGAAGAAGAAAATGATAATTGCTCTGATGATCGGACACAACGGCGTGCACATTTTACATGTGAAAGTCTTCCTCGGGCACGACGTAAAAGCACGCAGTAAAAGTACTGTACGGCTGAACGGCTAGACAGACTATCGACGTGATGCAACTCCGGGAGCTAGAAATCACTCCGATATGAACACCTGCGTTGTCCAAAAAAAACTGGGGGTGGGGTCGGGGTAGGGGAACAGGGGTGGGGGTGAGGTGAGGGTCAAGGGGGCGGGCGGGGGATGTGTGTATTGAAACACGCAGGTCGGGACGAATTGCGGCTTGCCCTCTCGTAGAAGTCACATCTCATGGCGCCTGCTCAGATCGGCCATCTTAATTGCTGCGAATGTTCTTGCCTCTGGCTCAGCCGACATAAGCTATGGTTCTGCCGCTACAAACACTGCTCTCGCCTCCATGAAACAACACTCTCTAAGCCTTGCTTAGGTATAGGGATGCTGTCTGAGTTTAATGATTTGAAATTTCTTCCCTTTTTTACAATAACACTGTGGACGGAAAATGCTACTCTGTTCACACACAAAAAAAGTTAATGAGAAGTCTTTTTGTGTGGGAAAAAGGATTTATTTTTTATTCACAGCATTGACAGTACACGAGAGAAAAATGTAAAAAAGAAAACTGAAACAGATTTAGATGTTTTACTACCTTGGTCCGGATTTTTATGTCCGTTATCTTTACGTGAAGTGCAAAAAATGAGAACAGAAAGCTGCTTCCTTTTCCCTATCTCTTAAAAGCGAATCTTGATTTAATGTTGACCATTTTTTAAAATCAGTTCTGTTGGCATGTCGAGGTTCCGCTTCTTGTCCCATCTTGATGAGTGTAGAGGTCACGCTGCCTCATCTTCATGAAGTTTGTTCTGACTTTGGCTACTGGTGGCAGCAATGTCAATGAGACATCGAGGTGCTCTCGATAAAACTTAAGAGTTGGAAAACAGGATTGAAAAATAATGCTCCGGTTCTCTCTTTTTGCGTTGTCGTTGCTGGTTGTCTTCAGACTCCACGAGCCTCGAATGGTTATGAGAGAGAGAGAGAGAGAGAGAGAGAGAGAGAGAGAGAGAGAGAGAAAGAGACAGAGAGAGAGAAACAGAGAGACAGAGACAGAGACAGAGAGTCAGAGAGAGAGAGACAGAGAGAGAGAGAGAGAGAGAGAGAGGCAGAGAGAGAGAGACAGCGACAGAGAGACAGAGAGAGAGAGAGACAGACAGAGAGAGAGAGAGACAGAGAGAGAGACAGAGAGAGAGAGGCAGAGAGAGAGAGACAGAGAGAGAGAAAGAGAGAGAGAGAGAATGGGGGAAGGGGGGAGGGAGAGAAGGAGAGAGGAGGGGGGGGGGCAAATATCTCTGAATGATGCATATGCCTCACGTCATCTCCCATGTCACGTGAGCCCTCTCTTTCATCTCAACTGCTTTCTTCCCCTCGTTCAGTACCTGTCTTCTGACGCCGGGACCAGTTTTTTTCTTGCCCTGATGCGTGTTGCAATCTCTGTTTTCTCAAACATTTACTCGTACACCCACCTCACAGCTCCTCCTTTCTTCTCCCCCCTCCTTTCCCCCTCCATCCAACCCCACTCTACCGACCTCCTCTCCCCTCCTCTCCCCATCCACTCAACCCCACTCTACCGACCTCCTCTACCCTCCTCTTCCCCTCCACCCAACCCCACTCTACCGACTTCCTCTACCCTCCCGCCCCCCCCCCCCCCCCCCCCCCCCACTCCTCTTTTCTTCTATCACCCTCCTTTCCACCTCCATACAACCCCACTCTACCGACCTCCTCTACCCTCTGATTCCCCGTCATCCCCCCACCCCCACTCCCCCCTTTAATCCCTCTTCAAGCCCCAGTTTTCTCGCACCTTTTTATCCATCATGATTTCTCTTGTCTTTCGTCTCGAACAACAAGGCAAACATTCAGCCTATCCCTGCTGCCCGATGACAGCAGTGATTGATGACGTACTCAACACGGAAACAAACGTCATTGGTGGGGGTGAGGGCGGCGGTCGCAGTTGACGCCAGCAGAGATGGTGAATCACGGTCACGTTGCCATGGAAACTGACGTAAGGCGCGAAACTTGTCAGTAGGCCTACTAGAATGCCGTGCATTCCTCTGCTCAAGTAGCTCTGTTAGTGGAATCATGTGGAGTCTTGGTAGTTAAGTGTCGTGGATACGATGATGAAGGATAAATGGTAGATTCAGGATATAAACACACATACACACACATACATACACACACACACTTACACACACACACACACATACACACACACATACACACACACACATACACACATACACACACACATACACACACACACACACACACGTTCTCTTATACACTAACATACACGCGCGTGCACGCGCACGCACACACACGAACTCACACACACAAACATGCACACACATACAAACACACACATACACACATACACACATAAAACACACAAACGCACAAACACACACACACATACACACACATACACACAAACACACACGTTCTCACACACACACGCGAGCGCGCACACACACAAACACGCAAATACGAACTCACACACTCTAACACACACGCGCGTGCACACGCACGCTAACACACACGAACTCACACACACATAAACTTGCACACACATACAAACACACACATGCACACATATACACACATAAAACACACACACACACACACACATTCTCTCACACATACGTACACGTTCTCTCTCTCTCTCTCTCTCTCACACACACACACACACACACACACACGCGTTCTCTCCCACACACACACGTTCTCTCTCTCTCTCTCTCTCTCTCTCTCTCTCTCTCTCTCTCTCTCTCTCTCTCACACACACACACACACACACACACACATACACACACACGCGTTCTCTCACACACACACGTTCTCTCACACACACACGTTCTCTCTCACACACACTCTCTCTCTCTCTCTCTCTCTCTCTCACACACACACACACACACACTCTCTCTCTCTCTCTCTCTTTCTCTCTCTCTCTCACACACACACTCTCTCTCTCTCTCTCTTTCTCTCTCTCTCACACACACACACACACACTCTCTCTCTCTCTCTCTCTCTCTCTCACACA
>JAWQFJ010002242.1:30000-35000 GCA_034096865.1 Theodoxus fluviatilis
AACCTTTGAAATCTTAAACTGTTAATTAAACGTTGTCATCCCACCGAACAATTCAACCAGACCTGAAGTAACATTTAGCCTTGGCACATGAGCCTGAATCCTTCATCGAAAGTCGGTGCTTTTAATGAAAACTTGTACATTATCCAAGAGAATTGGAGAGCTGCGGCAGTGTTTATTTACTTTCACATCCATCTGGATTTCAGTCAGACGTACAGGGGAATTAATGTACGCGTGTCACGACTTTGAGTGGTGAAACAAATCCAGAATGTAGGCAGCTTGTAAATGAGGTCAAACGTGAGGGAGAGGACAGGGGTCCCTGTGAAGGGAAAGGGATGTGGAACAGTGAGTGTGAGGAAGGATGGAACAGGTCGAATCGTTTTGGGTGGACAGAGAGGGGGGAGAGAGGGTGTAGGCACGAGGCACGTCAATGGCAGAGCACACAATAGCACACTGCAGGGTTCTTGCAGTATTAAAAACGATTCCTGCTCAACGAGAAGCAACTTAAGAGGTGCCTTGACGGAAACGCTTCCACAGATGGTCCCCATTCTTGGACTCTTCCGAGGGGAGGGGTGTGAGAAAGACAGCCACGCTGTCCGGTCATACAAGCTGGCGGGCCACTCAAGCTGGCGGGCTACTCAAGCTGGCGGGCCACTCAAGCTGGCGGGCCATAAAACTTAGCGGGCCACAGCATCTGACTAAACTGCCTGCGTGTTTGCGATATTTTTTAGAATCTTCATGTTTTCCTGTCATTCTGTGTGCGAATTACTGCAAATTTACTGCAGATCAATCGACCAAGATCGCTTGCCAATCAGATGCTGTGGCCCGCTAAGTTTTATGGCCCGCCAGCTTGAGTGGCCCGCCAGCTTGAGTGGCCCGCCAGCTTGAGTGGCCCGCCAGCTTGTGTGGCCCGCCAGCTTGAGTGGCCCGCCAGCTTGAGTGGCCCGCCAGCTTGAGTGGCCCGCCAGCTTGAGTGGCCCGCCAGCTTGAGTGGCCCGCCAGCTTGAGTGGCCCGCCAGCTTGAGTGGCCCGCCAGCTTGAGTGGCCCGCCAGCTTGAGTGGCCCGCCAGCTTGAGTGGCCCGCCAGCTTGAGTGGCCCGCCAGCTTGAGTGGCCCGCCAGCTTGTGTGGCCCGCCAGCTTGAGTGGCCCGCCAGCTTGTGTGGCCCGCCAGCTTGAGTGGCCCGCCAGCTTGTGTGGCCCGCCAGCTTGAGTGGCCCGCCAGCTTGAGTGGCCCGCCAGCTTGAGTGGCCCGCCAGCTTGAGTGGCCCGCCAGCTTGAGTGGCCCGCCAGCTTGAGTGGCCCGCCAGCTTGTGTGGCCCGCCAGCTCGGCTGTCTTTCTCACACCCCTCTCCTCGGACAAGTCCACTAATGTGGTTCATCTCTGGAAGCTTTTCCACTTTTTTCATTTTCGTTTACTTTATTTGAAGAGGATACACTTAAAGTTTTTGTTCATCCTCCAGTAGTCCTCTATTTTAAAAGTCCCACCTCTCTCTCTCTCTCTCTCTGTCTGTCTGTCTCTCTCTCTCTCTCTCTCTCTCTCTCTCTCTCTCTCTCACACACACACACACACACACACCAAGGAAACTCTGAATCCTTAGCGTTATTGACTTGTGTCAATTGTATAGCTATCTGGCTTCTGTTAAATGCATGATATAAGTAAGTGCTCACCGATCTACAGTTGTTAATGTCGTAGTTTGCAAAGCATAGATTTATTGCGTCATGCATAGATACCCAGAGCAGAGATCCAAATATTTGCTTAAGTCTTCGTAAGATGAACGGAATGTGTACTTCATTTTCATTATTTTCATATCAGCTTGGATACATGAGTGTACCAGATTCTCGGTATTGATCTTGATATATATAAAACGCATCACTAACCGAAATCGAATGTTAATATTTCTGAAGATCGCTTTATCGAGATCGTACAGACAATGCTTATGGCTTCAAACCATGATATCTTTTGAACAGGCGAGAGAGAGAGAGAGAGAGAGGGGGGGGGGGAGAGAGAGAGAGAATGAGAGCACGCGTGCGCGAGAGGGAGAGACCACGAGAGAGAGAGAGAGAGAGAGAGAGAGAGAGAGAGAGAGAGAGACACACACACACACACACACACTTTGACCTTTAATTGTTTTTAGACCGACCGCCCATTACAATTTTGCATGAGAGATTACAGATTTACGAGTCATATGATACATAATCAACTGCAGTTTTCCTCTCGACGATTCATAGCATAGTGGATATACATAGCCACGTTTCTTAATATTAACATATTTGTAGTGGACATCAATTGGAAAATATTCCTGCATTCAGATGATGTCCGAGGAATATTTTCCGTAAGTCATCATAGTGTGTACATTTTACAAAGAAGTGGTTTTCATCTTCATTTTCTCGACAAAAGGGGCACTTCAGGTCATTGCTCAATGGAGTAAAACGGTGCCTATTTTTCTTCAGGTTGTTGACACCAAACCTAAATTTTGAATAAGCATCACGAAACTTTTTAATTATTATAACATGCAGGTACTCTTCTTCTCCGAGGAAATTTTTGAACGAAGGCAACATTTTCCTGGTGCCATAGTTGGCTATAGCAGTCGCGAAGTCTTTGCTTGAATGCCTTAAGGAAGGCTTTTTCAATATCAACTCTGCCATTTAGCCATACATAGGCAAAACCATATCTTGACAAGCAATTTTCAATAAGTACTGTCCATTTCCTATTTGGGGAGACATTACAGTTGAGAGGCCAGAGATATGCTTGCTTTAGAAGCCTGCTGTTTGGCATTTAGCACACTTTAAGCCAATATTTTATCGCTCTCGTGTAGGCTGAAATAGATAAAGAGTACCTTCCCAGGTCCCCGTATATTATGTGATTAGGGGGAATACATATACAGACCAAGAATCCTTTTACAGGCAAAAGAATGGGCTTTTTCTACAATGTCTGTATTACCCTTGCCCCATGACACACACACAGAGAGAGAGAGAGAGAGAGAGAGAGAGAGAGAGAGAGAGAGAGAGAGAGAGAGAGAGAGAGCACGAGTGCGCGCGAGAGAGCACGAGTGCGCGCGAGAGAGCTTGAGTGCGCGCGAGAGAGCACGCGTTCCCGAGAGGGAGAGAGCACGCGCGAGAGAGCAAGAGGGGGTGGGTGGGATGGGGGTGGGGGTGGGTTGGAAGCTAAGGGAAATGAAGGTGGTCAGATGCTGTGGATGGAAGAGGTTTCCAGTTCCCCATTTCGAGGGACAGGATTAGAAGCTGTAAACCCGAATAAACAAGGAATAAGTCGTGTGGAGCGGGGCGGATAAAAGGTGTGGAGAAGATGAGTGGAAGCAGAATGGGGGGAAAATGTAAAAGGATTTAAAGGGTCAGTCAAGTCAGAGGGTGTGAGAGAGAGGTTAGGTGGGGGTTTATAACCCTAAGTGAGAGTGGGAATACAGGAGATTGACCCCGGTGTAGGTGGGAGGCCTGGATAGCGCGTGGCGTGCCATCGCTGTCTGGCACTGGGACCTGGTTGCACGTGACACCAGGTCCTCTGCCAAGTTGATTCCGATCTCGTGCCAGGCAAGACTTGCATCGCCTTGACAGCCCCCACCCTGCCCCTGTCTTGGCGTGCATGGCTGTGACCTAGCCAGTTTGCAGACTGGGTGGGCGTGGGTGGATGATGTGGGAAGTAGGGACGATTATAGTGGAGTGCCAATGTTGGAAGGGTAGAGGTCAAGATGCACAGGATGTGCACTACTGTGCAGGAAAAGACCGTGCTTTCCACGGCCAAGTATAAGAGACCGATCGGGAGATGTCGTTCAGAAAGAAGACGGAAGTACGTATGTCAAAAAGTGCATCCGAACTTGGTCAGACTTGTGTTGCTTCAACGTCATGCCATCACGTGACAGAGCAATGTTCACCTAGCTTCTGTGGTCAAAGAATGCACCAGGACTGGACTCAACAGAAGGTATGAGAGGATGCTTTGGAAAACGTATTCCGACTTTGATGAAGCTGTTTTCTTCAAGATTTATTTGTGCGTGTACGTTATGTTGCCTTCCATTCCTTTAGCATTTTGTGAGGGTTTCAATGTTCAAGAAGTTCGCCCATCAACTGACATGACTCGAGCCCGAGAGGATTTTTTTGAAACCGCATTTTGGCTTAACGAGGCTAATTTGTGTTCAATGCGTTCATGCGTGTACTTTGCATTATCTTACATAATTATTTGATGAAAGAAAAAACAGCAACTGGAGTGGTGTTGATATTGTTAACTGTTGGTGAAGGTAAGGCATGAACAATAGACAAATTTGAGTATGTGTTTTTTGTTGGTCATCATAGAATTACATATAATGCGTATATTCTGCTGCTTTTGCTCACATTCTGCTTCATTTCCTTTGCGGATTTGAAGACTACGTGAATGAAAGTGCGTTTGTGTAATCTTTATTTAAACACTGGGTCGTTCATACAATCCTTCGTTGTTTCCAGATCTGAGTGAAAACTGATTCCAACTTTTTTTTCACAAACTTTAACAATGAGCTGTTTTCTTGGTTTGACACATTCCTCTCAGTTCAGTTCAGTTCAGTTCAGTTCAGTTCAGTCTCTTAACCCTGAGATGGGTTGTTGAGGCACCACTGATGACTTTCGGACAATCTTCCTCCATCGATCTCTATTCTCTGTGGCTCGCTGTGAATCAGCAAAGGTCAAGCCTGTCCACTCTTTGGTGTTGTCTTCCCACCTCTTTCTCTGCCTGCCTCTCCTTCTCCCACCTGGTACGGTACCTTGCAGGATGGTCTTGGCCAGCCCACTGCCTCTTGACACGTGACCGTACCACTTCAGCTTTCTGCTTTTCACGATTGAGAGCAGGTCTTCGTTCTGTCCAATTGCTCTCCTGATCCTGTTGCTGACTTCCTCATTGGTAACATGGTCTTTACATGAGATGTTCAGAATCTTGCGGTAGCATCTCATTTCCAGGGCTTGTATCCGTCTCTGTAGTTCAGATGTGAGTGTCCAGGACTCGCATGCATACAAGAATACG
>JAWQFJ010002242.1:40000-55000 GCA_034096865.1 Theodoxus fluviatilis
GTGTCTTCTGTGTGTCTAAATCTGTGCTCGCGTTTCCGTGTACGTGTATGGGTGTCAGTCTGTCTCTAGCTAATGTATGTGAGTGTGTGTGCGTGTGTGTGTGTGTGTGTGTGTGTGTGTGTGTGTGTGTGTGCCTGTGTGCGCGTGCTCATATATCTGTGTTTTGTCTGTGTATTTATGTCTCTACCAATGTGCTCTGTCTGTCTCTAAGTGTCTGTAAGCGTCCTTCCTGCGTGCTTGTGTACGTGCATGTGCGCGTTCACGAGTGTGCGTCCCGTCTATCTGTCCATCTGTCCGTCCGTCCGTCTGTCTGTCTGTCTGTCTGTCTGTCTGTCTGTCTGTCTGTCTGTCTGTCTGTCTGTCTGTCTGTTTTTCTAAACAAGTTTGAAGGGTTGGGAAGTGCTCCCCCCTCTTGCATGAGTACACAGTCAGCCCCTCAGCCTCTACTTGTTTGTTGAAACCATACCCTTAGACAGGCGGAAATGGGTGAGCATGCTTTGGGGTTGGTCGATGTGCGAGGCGCAGTGTCGTGGTTCTATCCCTGAGACGGAGAAATCTGGGTTTATTTAAACGTCTGTCTTTCTGTCTCTGTATGTCTCTCTGTCTCTCTGTGTCTGTATGTCTCTCTCATCTCTCCCTCATCTTTCCTTATCCCTCCCCCCCCTTCCCCCAATTTCCCTTCTCCCTACCATTAATTCAAACTTCCTTTTTCTCACCAGGTGATGAAGATGGTGGACTCTAGAATCGTCATCAATATTGTCTCCTTCTACCACATGCTCCTTAACGTCCAAAACATCACAGAATCCTTTGACTGCGGTCAGGATCGAACCCTGAGAGTCATGGTGATGCGCAACATCAGTTACGGCATTCGGGACCCCAGCGCCGAAGACGTGGCGCTATTGGGGTCACTACTGCCCACCCCTGCTGCCACCTCGGCCTCCTCCCAGAGCCCGGGGACGCCTGGAGCTGCAGGGGGTGCCGAACCTGGTCAGGCAGATAAGGAGACGTTCTACCAGCTGCTAAGGGACCTCATGTGAGTGGCGCAGGGGCCTGCTTAGAGATCGCGTTGGCGCTAACTCTCCAATGCTGATTGGGAGTGAAGTTTGGAGGAATTGGTTTCATACATGGAGGGATGCAGGGATGGATGGAGGGATGGAAGGATGGATGGAGGGATGGAGGGATGGATGGAGGGATGGGTGAATAATGGAGGGATGGGTGGATGGATGAATGGTTGAATGAAGGGATGAATGGATGGATGGATGGATGAAACGATGGATAGATGAATAGATAGTAGGATGAATGGATGGATAAATAAATGGATGGATGGATGGATGAATGAATGGATGGATGGATTGATGAATGGATGGGTGGATAGATAGATGGATGAATAAATAAATGGATGGATGGATGGTTAGAAGTTAGGATAAATGAATGAATAGAGTTTCAATGGCTATCAGCTTTTGTAAGCTGTTTAAGAACAGTAACTGCAGCATCATTACAGCTGGTACGAGTAAGAGCAGAACAAATCTCAATTTCCCTAGATATTTGCCTTGAACAGGGAGACGTGGTGGGTCTATTCTGACCCCCATCCTACAAAGAGCAGGAATAGGGAGACGTGGTGGGTCTATTCTGACCCCCATCCTACAGAGAGCAGGAACAGGGAGACGTGGTGGGTCTATTCTGACCCCCATCCTACAGTGAACCGGAATAGGGAGACGTGGTGGGTCTATTGTGACCCCCATCCTACAGAGAGCAGGAACAGGGAGACGTGGTGGGTCTATTCTGACCCCCATCCTACAGTGAACCGGAATAGGGAGACGTGGTGGGTCTATTCTGACCCCCATCCTACAGAGAGCTGGAACAGGGAGACGTGGTGGGTCTATTCTGACCCCCATCCTACAGAGAGCAGGAATAGGGCGACGTGGTGGGTCACTTCTGACCCCCATCTTAAGGTGAACCGGAATAGGGAGACGTGGTGGGTCACTTCTGACCCCCATCCTACAGAGAGCAGGAATAGGGAGACGTGGTGGGTCTATTCTTACCCCCATCCTACAGAGAGCAGGAATAGGGAGACGTGGTGGGTCTATTCTGACCCCCATCCTACAGAGAGCTGGAATAGGGAGACGTGGTGAGTCTATTCTGACCCCCATCTTAAGGTGAACCGGAATAGGGAGACGTGGTGGGTCACTTCTGACCCCCATCCTACAGAGAGCAGGAATAGGGAGACGTGGTGGGTCTATTCTGACCCCCATCCTACAGAGAGCAGGAATAGGGAGACGTGGTGGGTCTATTCTGACCCCTATCATTTATATATGATGAACTATTATCCGCAACACAATGAATGGCAGATAAATGAGTGGGTGAACAAAGGAACGAACGAGTGAACAAGCACACAAACCTGCAGACGAACTACCGAGCAAGTGACCGAATGTTGGAATTTCTCCAATGCCCTACAGGAACCTGCGAGTGCAGTGCCGCTTCGAGTCGCTGGAGACGGTGGACGAGAGCGTGAGCGACACGCTGTCCCAGTACTACCACCAGTTCCTGGCCTACGACAGCTCGTACCCGCGCCTGCGCTCCCTGAACTACAGCCGCAACGCCATGACGGCCATCCCCAGGGAGTTGCAGGACTGGCGCCTGTACTTCGAGGCCCTCACCTACCTGGACCTCTCCCACAACCTCATCTCTCAGGTAGGAGTGTGCGCCTGTCTGTCTGGCATAGCCTCATTTCTCGGGTAGGAGTGTGCGCCTGTCTGTCTGGCAGAACCTCATCTGTTCACCTGTCTGTCTGGCATAGCCTCATCTGTTTACCTATCTGTCTATCATAGGCTCATCTCTCGGGTAGGAGCGTGCGCCTGTCTGTCTGGCAGAACCTCATCTGTTCAGCTGTCTGTCTGGCATAGCCTCATCTGTTTACCTATCTGTCTATCATAGGCTCATCTCTCGGGTAGGAGCGTGCGCCTGTCTGTCTGGCAGAACCTCATCTGTTCAGCTGTCTGTCTGGCATAGCCTCATCTCGCCTGTCTGTCTGGCATAGCCTCATCTCACCTGTCTGTCTGGCATAGCCTCATCTGTTCACCTGTCTGTCTGGCATAGCCTCATCTGTTCACCTGTCTGTCTGGCATAGCCTCATCTCACCTGTCTGTCTGGCATAGCCTCATCTGTTCACCTGTCTGTCTGGCATAGCCTCATCTCACCTGTCTGTCTGGCATAGCCTCATCTGTTCACCTGTCTGTCTGGCATAGCCTCATCTCACCTGTCTGTCTGGCATAACCTCATCTCACCTGTCTGTCTGGCATAGCCTCATCTCGCCTGTCTGTCTGGCATAGCCTCATCTCACCTGTCTGTCTGGCATAGCCTCATCTGTTCACCTGTCTGTCTATCATAGCCTCATCTCTCGGGTAGGGGAGCGTGTGCATGTTTGTCTGGCATAACCTCATCTATTCACCTGTCTGTCTGGCATAGCCTCATCTCTCGGTTAGGGGAGTGTGCGCCTGTCTGCCTGGCATAGCCTCATCTCACCTGTCTGTCTGGCATAGCCTCATCTGTTTACCTGTCTGTCTGGCATAGCCTCATCTCTCGGTTAGGGGAGCGTGTGCATGTCTGTCTGGCATAACCTCATCTGTTCACCTGTCTGTCTGGCATAGCCTCATCTCACCTGTCTGTCTGGCATAGCCTCATCTCACAAGTACGGATCTTCATCTGTCTGTCCGTCGTAGCCTCATCCCACATGAACGGGTGTTCACTTGTCTGTCTGGCATAACATCATCTCACCTGTCTGTCTGGCATAACCTCATCTCACCTGTCTGTCTGGCATAGCCTTATCTCACCTGTCTGTCTGGCATAGCCTTATCTCACCTGTATGTCTGGCATAGCCTCATCTCACCTGTCTGTCTGGCATAGCCTCATCTCACCTGTCTGTCTGGCATAGCCTTATCTCACCTGTCTGTCTGGCATAACCTCATCTCACCTGTCTGTCTGGCATAACCTCATCTCACCTGTCTGTCTGGCATAGCCTTATCTCACCAGTCTGTCTGGCATAGTCTCATCTCACCTGTCTGTCTGGCATAGCCTCATCTCGCCTATCTTTCTGGCAGAACATCATCTCACAAGTACGGATGTTTATCCGTCTGTCTGTCGTAGCCTCATCCCACATGTACGGGTGTTCACCTGTCTGTCTGGCATAACCTCATCTCACAGGTAGAGGTGTTCACCTATCTGTCCGGCATTGCCTTATCGCACAGGTAAAGCAGTTCACTTGTCTGTCTGGCATAGGATCGTCATGGTCCTCTCGATAAGGGGACAGTATACGCATCAGCGAAGCAAGTCAGTCGCTAGGTCGCTTCCGCGCACGTGTGATGAACAACAAACATATCAAGCTGGCAACCAAAATCAAAATCTACAGAGCAGTCGTGCTCCCAAACCTCCTGAATAGTTGTGAGACCTGGGGCCGCGTGCATGGAGAGACTTAAGTCAGACTTAAGATAGAGGTCGTGTGCTCAGCTCAACGAATCTCTAAGTCGGTGTGCATGGGAGGTCTCAACTTCACAAAGTCAACAAAATCGAGCTCAAAAATTAATCCGGGCCCCAGCCCTGGACGGACTATCGAAATCACCACAAGCATCTTTAGCGCTTTCACACAAAAGCCCTACGTTCAATCATGGGGATCAAATGGCAGGACAAAGTGTCAAACTTAGAAGTTTTGGACTGGGCTGGCTTTGTCCGCAGAGAGGTCATGATTGTGAAGGTCCAGCTTCGATGGACTGGACACATACTCCGCATGGACAAGTCCCGCCTGCCACGCCAAATGCTCTACAGAGCACTGCCACAAGGCTACAGGAAGACAGGTCGTCCAAAGAAGTGCTACAAGGACTTTATCAAAGACAGCCTGAAGCACTGTGGCATCCCTGCAACAGAGCTGGAGTCCTGCGCTGAAGATAGAGTGGGCTGGCGTGCTATAACACAGGGAGCCTTCACCTCCTGCGAGAAGAGTCGGCGGGAGAGAATTACCAACGCCAGGGAGCGAAGGAAACCCTCTGCCTTTCCTCTGCCCAAGATGTCCCCGGGTGTCTACCTCCAAAATTGGACTGGTCGGCCACATTCGGGCCCACAAACGAAGACAGCACAATAGCTGATATCGTGGGGTCAAAAGTCTACCAACTACTGTCATAGGATCGTCACGTATTAAAAGGCTTCTGTCTGTCATATGATCGTCACGTATTAAAGGCTTCTATCTGTCTGTCATATGATCCTCACGTAGTTAAAGACCTCTGTCTCGCTGAGCCGTATCACAGGTAGTGGTGTTCACAAGTCTGTGTGTTCAAAGCTCATTCCACAGTGCTGGACTTCTGTTTGTCACGATTTGTCACGTATTTGTAGGGAATGAATGGATGAACAAATGCGTGGATGGGTGGAGTTTACAGTCCAGTCCATCTGCCTTTGCAGTTTATGTAAGGCCATTGATCACAAACATATCTACAGCAAGTTGTAGCCAATGCAAGTGAAATGACGACTTCGCTAGTCAAATGACGATTTTCCCAGTAATTCGCTTTTTACGAATCGTGAGATGACAGCGGTGGGTCTATTCTTACCCACAGCCCTCAGTGGAACACAGGTAGTGAAGTGCACCCGTTATTTTATCAAAAGTTCGTCATACAGATAAAAGCTTCAGTCCGCCTTGTCTCACGGGCAAGGGTTTTCACCTATAATACTGTCAGAAACTAATCGTATGGGTAAGGACTTCTGTTTGTTAGGACTGTCACACAGGTTGGGGAGTTCATCTTGTCAAGAGCTTATCACACAGGTAAAGGGTTCTGTTTGCCATGACTTAATCTCACGAGTAGAGAAGTTTACCTGTCATTCTGTCAAAATTCCAGTGCTCAAGAACTTTAGGCTGTCATAATCTTGTGACACAGATAGGGAAGTTCTCCTACCATTCTGTCGAGAGCTCATCATGCAGAGAAAAACTTTTGTTGGTCAGGCCACGTGATGCCTCCTGAGTGTCCTCTGAGGTAGTGGAATTACCTGTTATTCTGTCAAAAGTTCAAGCCACACACAAAACAGGCGTGGTTATGGTAACACGGGGGAAGGGGGGGTCAGGTCGGCCCCCCTCTCCCCCCCCCCCCCCTCCAGCCCATTTTTTCTATTTAGAGACTGTAAAATTGAACATAAACCAAACTTTCTTTCACTGAAAACTTATTTTTAAAATTGAAGAGTGGATTCTCTGAGTGCTGGTAGGACAGGGAAGATGGGACAACACACATGTCGTTGATTATCGTCTTTCTTTTTTGTGTGTGCATGATCGAAAAAATCAAGTTTAAGGTCGGCAGAAAAAAATATGGTCGGTCAGGTTATCACAACCACATTTTTTGTTTGCCTTATCACTTTTGTCAAAGTCTCGTCTTAAAGATGGGGACATTTCCTTGTCATTCTGTCAAACTTCATATCACAGGTAAAACCTCTTTTGTTCGCCATGATCTTGTCACAGGTAGGGATGTTCGTGGTGTGTCATTCTGTCAAAATGTATCTCATATATGTAGATTAGGATCGCACATTGTCCCGACCCAAAGCTCATATGATCACCTTTTCATTCTATACAACGCCATCTCACGGGGGAAAAACACCTTTTGTCAGGCATAACCTTGTCACGTAGGTAAAGATGATCGCCTGTCAGTCCATCAGAATGCCACCACTAAAGTGAGGATTTCTATCGGTTTCAACATTGTCACAGAGGTACGGGCCTCTCTGTCACAACTCATCAAACAAACAGGAACGTCTGTCTGTTGCGGTTCAAAATGCCTGGTGAGAAGATCCCATTGTCCGTCAGCATCACCACCTCGCTGGGGAACATGACTTGTGCCGACCTGAAAACGGAGGTACGGGCATTGTTATGTGACGATGTCATCTTTCAGGTCTTGTCCATAGATCTTTCCGCAAAGCAACAGGGAAGATCTGGAAACTGACAACGCACTCTTCGTTCGAATGAATGAAGTCAGTTTCGCGGCCTATCCTCTTCTGTAGGCTATATAAGGCTATTGATCACGAGAAGCGCTACAGTTGATCCTGATGTTTAGTCTCAACGCCGTGACGTCCACATATGCTTTCTCAAGATACGCTATTTTTTCCATTGTAATTTTCGTAGAATTCAACATCAGCTTGAATAAATCAGCGTCGGGGACGAGACTTGAACACCTGAAGCCTTCAGAGATTTCCCACAACCCACTCCAGCAAACAGTGTCAACCTTGCAACAGACGAGACAGCAAAATAAAAAACGCTAGTCGGGGATGACCCATTCAGGAGTTCAAGTAGGCCTACGTGCGAGGAAACTGAGTTCAGCATCTTTTCCTCACAATTAATTGGTCTGTTAGGCAGAGTCCGGTTTCTACAAGAGTCGCGTTGTGGGCTCCGTTCTTAAGATGACGAAGACTACACTGGAAAGAACGAAAGAAGGGAAGAAAAAGGAGTTCAGAACAATTTGGAGACACGAACAGCACGGAGGAATGTGAGGGGTGTCGGCAGGAGGAGATGACGAATGCTTGAGTGAGTCTAATGGGATCTGGCCCCAAAGGAGATTTACACCCCCGCAATAAAAGGCCAGCAAAATATACAACCTTGCCGTGTCTTCAGGACTCACCACCATGGATCACAACGCAAGGCTGGACTGTTTGACAAAAAGGTCCAGTCTCCTGTTTCGTGACGTACTTCGTCTCTGTGTTAGCGTGCTGGCCTTGAGTCAGTGTGTCAGTGTTCGTCGGGTGTGGACTAATGATCACTATTTGAATATTCATGTAATGCGTGTATGTTAACCAACGGCTTGTGGTCATGTGCTGGATTGCTGGGGTGATAGTAAACACGAGTGAGCAGAGAGGAGAGAGAGGAGAGAAAGAGAGAGAGAGAAGAGAGAGGGAGCGAGAGAGAGAGGAGGGTGGGTGAGGAATGGAGGGAAGGAGGGAGGGTATGTGGTATGGTTAGGGATGGTGTATGATAGAGAGATGAGAGAGTGGGGGGATGAGAGGAGGTGAGAGAGGATGAGACTGAGAGAGAGAGAGAGAGGTTGGCACACACACACACAGACACACACACAGACACACACACACACACACACCACACACACACACACACCACAGCACACTCAGCCACGCACAGACACAGACTGACGGACCGGACGGATAGGACGGACGGTACGGACAGACAGACAGATTGTCACAACACACAGGCATATAGACAAAACAACAGCACGGGCGTGGCCGGCGAGCACGTCGTGTGTTCATGCGGCAGGTAGACAGAAATTGACAGTCAAGCGTAGAATGATCTCTCATTTCTTATGGACAGACAGTCCGGTGAACGTAAGAACGCAGACGAGTAGCGGACAGAAGGATGTGGCAGCTGCATGTGTCAGGTAGTTAGGAATGACATGGAGCAGGTACACCGTATGTTTATCATAGTACACGGAATACACTCCATCAACTCCTCCCTGCGTGCAGTCCCATTTTGCTTGCGGGGCCCCCCCAGCCCCCTGTCCTGGTGCCGTACTCGTTTCCCTCACAACACGGGTAGCAGGCGGTGACGTGAACACTAGCATTATTTGACACGAGAATCATAATAAAGCGTCAGTAACAAGTAATTTTGGAGAGAAGTAGCAATGTCTTCCTATTGGACCTACTTAAGCTTGAGATGCCTCCAATGGCCAATTACTATGGTGTGTTTGTAAACATCGCTAATCTCAGGTATTCATTTACTGACAGCGTATTCTTTGATTGGCTGGGTATTATGCTCAAAACGTGCTGTTAACTGTTGCTGGTTATCTGTGGAATGCTAGGTTACCTCATCTTTACCCAAAAGAAGCATCTTCTCCTTAAGCGCTCGTCTCCCCATTCTCCATTGCCTTCATCATCCCCATCGCCTATAGTTGACTAAACAGCGTCCTAGTTATAAAATCTTTGTTGATTTACTTCCTTCTTTTCCTCACCCATTTTCTCAACCCTTCTAACGATACTATCTAGACTCCTCTTCGTTCTCTGTATACTCTCATCTAACGTACCGGAATCCGCCGATCATGTACGCGCCCCTCGACTCGCTTATCCTACCACTATTCTCCTCCCAACCTCATCTGGTTCTCTGTTCGGTATCCGGGTGAATACAGCCACAATCTCGCCGTAACCGACTATTCAGCGTACTCATTCTGTCGTCCACTTATTCCTCCCCGTATGCATCATCTTATGTTTAACTCGTCCATTTCTGTCCTTCTGGCTTCAGTGGAATCCTCCTATATCCTACCGTAAAGCCTCTTTTTTCTGTGCCCAACCTATTGTTCCCCCTCTCCCTTTCCGCTTGGGTTTACTCTATTAATCGCCCTTTCCCGTCAGGTGTCTATCCCTCTCCTTGTCACATCCCCCCCTTTCTTTCATATACTCTGCCGTCTTTCCCTATTACTTGATCCCCCTTCCTCATCCCTCTGCAGGCATATTTAAATTTGTGCACCTGTCGTGTTCTTGACTCTTGAGTTTTTCTTTCTCTTTCCTTCTTTCTATCATCTTTCGATCGCCTCTAAAAATAGTACTTTTCCCTCTTCACCTCCTTCCTCCCCCTATTTATCCTCCCTCCGCTGTATTTCCTGTCTCAATTTACCGACCCGTCCCCCGCCATCTATTTTTTATCACAATCAAGATAACTACTCATGTTTCTACCCCATTTTATCTCAATATTCCCCATTCCGGCGTTTTCATCGTCTTCATCCTACCTTTTTTCATCTTCCCCTCCATATTCCCTTCTTATCCTTTCCTAATTGCTATGGGTTCCGAAAAGCTTCAAATCTACTTTCACTCCCTCCCAGGCGTGTCCGATTACCATTTATCCCCCATACGCCTTATGTCTCACATCTCGTATCTATTGTAGAGTCTTTCCCCCTGGCCCCGACACTAGCAATCGCCCCCCTTCCCGTGCCTCGGCTTAACCTCTCCCCCCTTCTCCGCCTCTCCACTCTCCCTCTCCTCACCCACATCATTCGATTGGCAATTCTCCGACCGTCTCACTTACCATGCCGTTTATCCCTGTACAAAATCGTGGTCTGTCTGTCGATAATACCATTGCTAATCATATGCTATGTTTTCAATGCATCTGCTCTCACCTTCCCTCCTGGAACCCGCCTCCAGCGCCTTTCTTCCCTGATCGTCGTTCCAATGATTCTTTTGCCCGTGCTACCCTACGGGTCCACAGATCCTGCGTGAACATCTACACTAGGATCTCTCTGGGTGCGCGAACCTTGTCCATCTACTGTCGGAGTGTTCCCGTTATCTACATGGATTCCCTGTCCTCATCTGTCTCTGTGATTTTCCTTGGCTTCGCGTGGGTCTCTAGTATTCCAGTCTCGTCATTCACATGCTGAATACCTATTGACGGATGGGATGAAATATGAGAGAGTATAGTTCGGCCTATTATACAATACAAGTAGATAGATAATTTTATGACTGATGATTATTATTTTGAGCTAGGCGTACATAGAATTAATTGAGAATTACAATACATATACGAGATCGGAGTATGAGATAGAGTGGTGTTTTGAGGTCTTAGTTGCTAATTTGTGTTTAGTTCATTGTCTGTTACGATGTTCACAATTCACAGTCATTTTTTTTCTAAGACATCATTGCACAGTAACTCACTGTTGGTTTTTCACGTTTTGCGCTGCTAAACTCCTTAACACACACTCGGAGTATGTCAAGACAGCTTTCAAGTATATGTCCTTGAATTGGCAGAGGAATTCTTTCACGTGTTTTGCAGAGCCTTTTTCCTGAACTGAACGTCATACCAACGTTCTGTTGGGAGGTCTGGGTTAGGAGGAAGAAAATGTTTGGGCAGGTTGTGGAAAAGCTCTCAATTCCCAGTGTGGTCGGCACGCTTTTGATTTCTTTTTCGATCACCTTGCCAATAGCATATGTAGTAAGCTAAGCTGGGGGCGCATAAGACATTGGTCACAGCGTGAGCTGAGGTCGGCAGTCACTAACAACGGGCCCTTAACTGTTGCTTGGTGGGGTCCTAGAGCCAGAACCGAATTCTAACACTTGTCCCAGAACCCGAGGGCTTGTAATCGTGTCTTATTTGCGCAAGGCACTGCTGGTGCCGATGACATGCTCTCTGTTCCGAGCTTCTGTTTCCATGACACGGGAAGCGTTAACACCTATAATGGAGATCTGGTGTCCCTACATGGCTGCCGTCTTGTGTACAGCACGGTCGGTATATGTAGTAGGGAGGTGGTGAAGAGATCAAGTTCCTCGTCCTGGTCCTTTCCGATGGAGAAACGCAATTGTAGCACCAATACCGCGAAGACTGCTGTATCCGGTAAAGGTGGTTTGCATGGTTACCATCACGTAGTTGGCGGCTTATAGGGTGCCTTATAGAAGACATGTGCTCTCCCAAAATTGTCAGCATGCTTCTTAGTCTTATTCTGTTTCTGTGCTGTGTGATGGGGGGGTTGCGCGCGCTGGTTCAGGCGGCGTGCGTGGTTGTGTGTGTGTGGGGTAGATGTGTGTGTGTTGTGTCTTGTGTGTGTTTTGCAGTGTAGTGTGTGGGTGTGTGTGTGAAAACCTTTGTCTATGCCTTTGAGAACTGCTGACTCGCAGTAATTTGGGGGAAACCGCTAGAACAGACATAGGCCTCCATGGCCCTTCGAGGCAGTTAGCGTCCTTAGCCAGCCTCGGACAGGAACTCACCAGTCCATAAAACATCAATGACAGAAGGTCCCTGACTCGTCGCTGCAGCGGTCTGCCCCGTGTGTGGAGCGTTCACACTGCCGCATACGTGGAGTTACGGCGCCTGAGGACACTTGTCATCCGAGGACGCACTGACGTCATCTTCGCAGAGCGGAGAGGACCTCAGTGATGAACCTTTGGCTAACATATTTAAGACTTGGCAATCCCTTTTGCGAAAAAAAAACTAAATATTTTCCCACAGTTTTGTGAAATCTGTTTCCATCCCTAACCGAATTTTATTAACGTAGAAAATCTGTTCACCGTAAACCTGCTTCAGCCGATAAGGTCTTCTAGTTTACTAGAGACTTGGGGCGTGTTTGTTGGTGGCCCAAAATCCCGAGAGAATCTCGAGAGCTAGGCGTTGCATGCCTTCCTCGTTCATAAGGACCCACTCGCCATGAAGTCGGAGGCACGAGGGAGGTCCAGATCTCACTAAATTGTTGTGATCTATGAAGTGAAAAACTGATGTAATATCTGAATCGTCAGTTATTTCGTCTATCGGCAACTTCTTCACCGACTCTGGCGCCGGGACGCAGCCATGTTCTTCCACCTTGCGAGATGATTAGCCGTTTTTCTAGCTGTAGGAAGCGACTCACTCGCCCTCGACTAGATATTTAGGGAGAATCACGAGATTTTTGTCCAAACAAACGCGCCCTTTGCCTACCGGCGAAAGTGTCTCTAGCCCAGTTGACATCACGTGATGGAAGGCTTTCGTCCGAAGATAATGTCGAATTGGAGGTCACACGAGGAGGCTTGTGGGATAGCCGTATCTGACTCCCTGACATACGCCGCTTAAGTAGTTCTAAGACTATTTCGCACTAAACTCTTAACTTACTCTTGTGAGGCAATAAACAAGCGTTTTATTCGATCAAATACAATGTTTTGTTGGTTGAAATGGAAACAAGTTTTGACATCTGAATGATTTCTGTAAAGAGTGGAGAAAAAAATATGTTATCAGAACGAACTTTTTTGGCGTCAATGCTGTAATGAGAAGGGTCAAGTCTATTTCGCATTTATTTCGAACTGTGTCAGAGTCAAAAATGACTCGGGTTCACAGAATGACATTTAAGCAGACTCTCTATTTTTTGAACACATGAAAGTTATCAACTTCGGGAAGACCTGCCTCTCACAGTTCACGCATATTTAGGTGACTCGCATCAGAGGTCCATTCATCTATCTCTGTAAGCCTGTCATTGTGTCAGTCCCTGTGTCCATCCCAGTGTCCGTCCCAGTGTCTGTCCAAGTGTCTGTCCAAAGTTGTCAGTCCCAGTTTCCATCCCAGTGTCCACCCCAGTGTCCGTCTCAGTGTCTGTCCCAGTGTCCGTCCCAGTGTCTGTCCCAGTGTCAGTCCCAGTGGCCTCCGTCCCCTTGCCAGTCCCAGTGTCAGTCCCAGTGTTCATCCCAGTGTCCGTCTCAGTGTCCATCCCAGTGTCCGTTCCAGTTTCCATCCCAGTGTCCGTCCCTGTGTCTATTCCAGTGTCCGTCCCAGTGTTCATCCTAGTGTTTGTCCATGTGTCTGTCCCTGTGCCAGTCCCAGTGTCCATCCCAGTGTTTGTCCATGTGCCTGTCCCTGTGTCCATCCCAGTGTCCGTCCCAGTGTCCATCCCAGTGTCTGTCCATGTGTCTGTCCCAGTGTCCGTCCCAGTGTCCATACCAATGTTTATCTCAGTGTCCGTCCCAGTGTCTGTCTCAGTGTCCGTCCCGGGGTCCATCCCAGTGTCCGTCCCAGGGTCCATTCCAGTGTTTGTCTATGTGTTTGTCCCTGTGTCCGTCCCAGTGTCCGTCCCAGTGTCCATCCCAGTGTCCGTAACAGTGTCCATCCCAATGACCATCCCAGTGTCTGTTCAAGTGAGTGTCGTGGGCCCACGCATTATCACTGTTCACAGTTCATTAGCTTTAATGTCCAGGTCTTCATGCGTCGATACACCAACTGCTCCCAGCGTGTCCTATTTTATTGGCAGTAGATAGATAGGACATTCGTGTAGCTAGATATAACATTCGTGCGCGCCAAACGACCTGGGAGATGTTTAGATAGCAGGGCGGACGCGGGGTAAATACTCGTAGATGTAGATTACGGTACAGGGACTGCGTCTCGAGATGGTCAACACTTTTCTGTAAACGCACCTATGTCTCCTCCTCTTTCCTTCTCAGGGCTGCAGGCAGACACATCTTTTACTACATTATGATCACAATGAAAAATCACCAGTAAGAGTGTCGATTAAAAAAAATTCCCCAAAGTACCTAATTTCTAGTTCGTGTCTTGCCCCAAATTTTCGCCTTTGACCGAACCCGAGGTGCAGTCAGGCATATCAAAGTGCTCTGCAGTCCCTAAGCACAAAAACTGACAGGTGCATGGTATTTTGAGAGGTAGAAAATTAGTTTAAAAGATTCAGCAGGCTACGCTAGTCTACGTTTGTGACATTGAATCTTTGTTATATTAAATGTGATGGAGTGGCATGAGGCATGATGGTAGCAGGGCGCAGGTATGAGACAAATCGTACTTGCTTTCCACAACTTTATTCATCCATGGGTACAGGAGCCCCTGGCTGGTCCGAGGCCTGATGATAATGGCCTGGACCAACCCAAGACCATGGTCACAGTGATCTCTCCCCCAGATGGTATGGGGTCTCTCAAGAGACTGGTGGTGAACGCCTCTGTAGAGACTGCTGGTGAGCTCTCTCTGTAGAGACTGCTGATGAGCTCTCCCTCGACCTGCCGACAGCCCCTCCTTATCAAAGCAACGCGCGGACCCCAGGGGAGCCAGGCTTGAAATCAGCAGTGGTGGATTTCAGCCTGTCTTGGGGTTGTGCTTTCCTAGTGATATAAAAAGGCTCATTGCTGCCTTATACTTACTTGAAATTATTCAAACCAAGTGTTGCCTTGATAGGCATAACAAAGTCAACCGAATGAATATTGCACCATTGCAATCAGATGCCTTAATTTAGAGAAATTATCAAATTTGTCTCTAGATTCTAACGATTTATGAATAGCCGCGCAAACGATAGAGGGGAGCTGTCCGAAGTCACATGTCAAGTTCAATTAACAAACAGATAAGGGGAGGCGCACTGGGACCCTCCCAGGCTGATAAGATACATAGTAGGCTGGTCTTACAACATATATAGAACATGGCCGTCTGAGACGCAGGATATATGATACAGGGATACAGGGAGGGGGAGAGGGGAAACATGCTGACAGTGCTTGGCTTGGGCCAGCGCTTTGACAAGGCAAAAGGGAGGAGGGGGAGGAGAGAGAGAG
>JAWQFJ010002242.1:62500-75000 GCA_034096865.1 Theodoxus fluviatilis
ATCGTTAGTTGGTGCCAAGCTCTGGAGGAAAGCAGACACGCTGACTCCCGCCTTGCCAGAAGAATGATAACACAGTTCAAAGTTGTCTCACCCTCCTGGGTCGGAAGATCTCCTGACGAAGTCTACAGATGTCACCAGTGATGAGTAGACAATGAAACCTGTCCTACCTCTGTCCCCATGTGTTTTCTAATCGTCAGACGAACTTTGACAAGAACCGAACTCTCTCTGATGCTGAAAACTGATGAACTTTACAAGAACTGAACTCTCTCTGACACTGAGAACTCCGAGTATAAGTGGACATTGAACTCTCTCCTTTTCATCGTGAATGAAGATGAACAGTTATCATGAATTTATTAAGAATTGATACTGGCTGGTCATTTTAAATTTTGCTAATCCGTGAAGAAGTAATTTAGCATTTGATTTTGCATGTTTGCATAAAGATTCTAGTGATCCGAATTAAATAGAAAATTGATATTCTATCCCACTCCGTGTCTTTGTTGAGACAGCAAGGCGTGTGAATGAATGAGAAAGAGAGTTAGTCTATCTCCAAAATAGACAACAATGTTGCAACCCTTTTGGGCTGTAACATCCTTCACTGTCCTGTGCATGACTGCTCGGTGACGCGGCCGTCACTCACACCGCCAACTGCTCGATCGGTCTCTGGTAGAAAGGGCAGGTGACCTTGATGATCGGAGACGGAGAAGAAGAGGGTGAAGGCCGCAGGAACAGTACAGGGAAGAGGGAGGACAAACACTTTCTTGGGCCCTCAGTGTCCTTGGACTGGAGCAAGGGCGGTGGGCGCTAGAGAGGTGGAAGGCTGATTGAGTATGGAGTATCTAAGTGGTGTGTGTGTGTGTGTGTGTGTGTGTGCGTATGTGTGTGTGTGAGTGTGTGTGTGAGTGTGTGTGTGTGTGTGTGTGTGTGTGTGTGTGTGTGCGTATGTGTGTGTGTGTGTGTGTGTGTGTGTGTGTGTGTGTGTGTGTGTGTGTGTGTGTGTGTGTGTGTGTGAGAGAGAGAGAGAGAGAGAGAGAGAGATAGAGACAGAGACAGAGAGAGAGAGACAGAGAGAGAGAGAGAGAGAGAGAGAGAGAGAGAGATGGAATACGACACTGGTCGGATATTGTAGATAGCAGGTATTCTCGTACGCACTGCGAAACTTAACCTTAATAAAATGAGAAGAAAAAAAAACGTCTACAAAGCTATGGAGCATTGTTTGGTGATTTGATTTTTTAGACAGTCCATGCTTCACTAAATGTCGTACTCTCTCAAGCTACTTTTCATGATTTTGCATTTAAGTTCTTAAGGGTCACAAAACAACACAAATATCCATGGAATGCGAAAACCAAAAATATTGTACAAAAAACCTGCAGAGCGAGGAGAGTTATACGCAAGTTTAAGAGGTGTTTAAAACGTTGTAAATCGTTGGGATATTGCTCGTGGTATCATTGCTTGAGTGGCACATCAAGCTCCGAATCGGTGTATTAACTCTTGTGTGTCTCCTGTGTATTTCTCAGGCTATGAGTGATAGAAACAACGCACCACTTTTCACCGCCGTAGAAATCATCAACTCTGGACGGCTAGCTGCAGAAATTTACAATAAGACTAACAAACGTTGCATGAAATATAATTAGGTCTATTTTTTCAGACCAAGTTCACTTCATTTGCGTGATTGCTCACTGTGTTTTCGAGAGAGGATTGGTAAGAGTGTTTGGTGTACATAACGCAGTAGATGTTCTTTGAGACAGGCAACCAGAGAAATTGGTGAGTGGGTGGGTGGGTAGGTAGTTGGGTGGGTATGTGAGTGGGTAGGTGGGTAGGTGGGTGGGTGGGTGGGTGGGTGGTAGGGTGGGTAGGTGAGTTGGTAGGTGGATGGGTGTGTGTGTGGGGGGGGGGGGGGGTGGCTGGATTGTGTCGGGTGGTGTTGACTGGGGTGGACACCGTCCTGTGAGGACAATGACAAGTCTAGACTCACTCCACCCCCTCTGTCCACTTTCCTGGTCCACACTGACACAGACTGGGAGCTTTGTCGGCACTAAGCCAGGGAGATCCCTGCAACTGACTCACAACAAGCAGCGTCAGCAGACGTCAGCTGCTTGTAGAGGCTTTGGCGTTAGCGAATAGAGAAAAGCAGGAAGAGATTAATACAACGAGAGAGAGAGAGATAGAGAGAGAGAGAGAGAGGGAGGGAGGGAGGGAGAGAGAGAGAGAGAGAGAGAGAGAGAGAGAGAGAGAGAGAGAGAGAGAGAGAGAGAGAGAGAAGGCATTGAATAAAGGGTGCTGTCACCTAAGACGTAGAGAGGCAGGAGAAAGAAGTTTGCTGACTCGGCAGAATTGTGTCGGTGTCAGAATTAGCGCGTGTGTTAATTCCATTGAAAAAGACTTAATGTGGCATTACTAAAGACGTCAGTATTAGTTAATCACAATCATAGCTGGATTTGTACAATACCATCACCACACGTTGATAAAGCTCGGCAAAGGTTTTACCATCTGAAAGAGTGCCGCTAATTTCGTGTTGACAATGCAACGTTAAGACCTATGACACCAGTGGTGGAGTTCCTCCCCAGCTACTGGAACGCCGGTACTCAGCAGAACAGGGACGGGTTTGAAAATAGGTAGTCGATCTTGGTCGCAAGATCATGCTTCGCAGTAAGAGCTAGCTAAAAAAAAAACTACCCAACGTGACGAACTAATGCGCATGCGTAGACGTCACGACAAGAGGTGAACTAGCCACATGTCAATGGCTGACGTGTTGCCGGTTTATTCAGAAAACGCTCTATTTCGAGATACTAGCAACCCATCCAAAGAAAATATAAGCCATGCACAGCATTAATTTATCAAAGGTGTATGTTGAATGCGTTAATGGATCGTGAAACCTCCTACAGTTTACACATCGAATGCAGGTCAACGCATCCACGCCGAACATTTGTCTCCAAGATGGCGGCGCGCACTGTACTCATGCTGTCCGCCCTCTTGAATCTTAAAAGCTAGGCACCTCTCAAGCTGCCTCGCTCAATCTACGCTCGTCTACGATTGGGTCTATAGCAAGCAAAGAATGAAACTGCCCATTCGGCGAGATCTACGTAGATCTACCGATATCTTCGCATTTTCAAACCCGCTCCAGGACTCAACGGGAGGGCACCAGCACTGTCAGGGCCAAGACTGCCACTGCAGGACTGTACTGCAGAGCCACACCACAGTCCGCGGCCGGCCAGCAGCTCCAGAGTCAGGATCCATAGTCGGACACGACTGACCGAGGCCTACAACGACGACTGTTACGCCGGCAGTGACAGGAAGTGAAGCCAGAGAAAGCCTGAATACTTTAAGGGTTGATCGGCAGGAAACTCGTGGGCAAAGAGAAACGATGTCAGAACTAGCAGAAAGAAACAAGGACGAACACCATAAGTCCAGTGTGGCAGACAATTCGCTCCACTGAAGACAAAATACACGGAGGTCTCATCTTACGTGTACTTCTTGAGATTGATTGAATACGAGCATGGTTCCCTGTCCTCAATACTGCCTTGTAAACCCACTGAATTATCACAAGACTAGGACTTTGTGTCTTCAGTAGGTGCAGCACGATCGAAGCGTTTGGGGTGATTTGAAATGAGTCTACTCACACCAAAAACACAAAAAAGGGGGTGGGTTACCCGGGGTCGGAAAAGATAGGTCGTGACAAATCTTCCGACTAATTGTATTCTTTCTTTATTTCGTGACATCCAACGTCTTCAAAATCGGAAAACAAATCCAGACAGTCGTTTTTCTTTCCATGAGATAAATAGCCCTGAAAACACTTTGAAAAGAAAATATCCTTCTTTACATCTTGGAGTTGTAATAATAAGGATAATGAAGACTTGTCAAGTGAAAGAATCAGATCCTCCCCTCAGTGAATAACTTTATACAGCATACTTTGGGGAGAAAGCCTATCATGTGCTTACATTCGTGTCTATGTATTTGTAATGGCTATCCACATCTGACAAACCTATCTGCATTGGTCTTCTCCACCAAAGGCATTGCTTCCACTCTAAAGACCAAGCAAGGTCTCGTGTTTGGGGGCCCAGTGTCTGGACAGTGGTCAGCAGCAGATGGACGGAGCCACCAGTAGCTTGTGTTGCGTGTCCAGTGTGACCCGTGTCAAGTGGGAGGTCTTGGCCTCTCCTTGCGCCACCATTGCCATCAATGACCACTCGGCAAGGTTGGAACCGGTGATGACCCTTGAGAGATGACCCATTGAGAAACCAGAATTATAGGTTGATGTACTGCTCTGCTCTGCCGTGTACCATCCTGTCAGGTGGACTCATGTGTTTTTATTCATACTGCACAAACTCCCTTTCGTAATGTTCACTTATAATCCAAATCTGGCATTAATGTACACGTGAACACCACAATAATCATTGGTAATGTGTGAAAAAGACACAGCTTTCGGTTCTGAGTCGTTAAAACCACGCAATTTTAACAAAGATTATAGGTTACACAAAGATAGTTCATTAGCTCATTGTCGTGAGGATCGAGACACGTTGCGCCCCAAGCGGATGGTAGTATTGGTGAATCAAGGAAAGTTAATCACACCTCTTAGCGACATGTAAAACTTCTTGTTTATCGACGGTTTCTGATGCGTTCCGATCATGTTTGTGAATAAATTTACTGTGTAATGTGTAATAAAATGATTTGCTGCAATAATGGGGGTGTTTTGGCTTTGTTTTTTGTAGCAGGCGTTGTGAAATCCAACTCGACCTAGATCTACATGGTATGGTTTGAATGGGAACGATCTATTTTTCAATATTATCTAAGAATGCAAGCTTGTTTATCCACGTATACACCCCTGTGGAATATCTTTAGGAAATGCAAAGCAATACATACCTGTCAGGAAAGTGATTTGCGGCCAGAAAATTATTTGATTAAGTGAATTCAGTTGCCGCTTCCGGAAAGATTTTTAGTTACAATCAAGCGTTGCCATGTGACCTGCATTTCGATTGTTAAAAAGTAGGACCTTTCAATACCTTTTGATGCATTCAACATACAGCTTTGATAAATTAATGCTGTTCATGGCTTACATTTTCTTCGGATGGGTTTCTAGTATCCCAAAATATAGCTTTTTCTGCGCGAACTGGAGAGAGCTGCCGCCATTGAATTGCCCAAAGAGTAGACATATACGCCATATCTACACGAAAGCAGTCCTCTGATTGGTTCCCTGAATAGAATCCTCCAATCAGCAGGCAGCTTTCTTCGCCGTCTTGTCACTAAGCGGTGTGAGTACACTTTCCTTGATTCACTCCTACTACCGTCCGCTACCGTAACTTTTAAGAGCAAAAGCTCGGCATGAGCTATCTTTGTGTAACCTATAATCTTTGATTTTAATGTCAAACATCAGTATGATTCCATTCGTCTCAAATCCCAAATTTCTGCCTGACATGGAGGTTTCGAGCAGCTCTGGCCGTATGTTACACATTTCATTTTTCCTTCTCTGAGCGATGTTGTTCGTTTGCATCACATCTCTAAAGTGAAACCAAGAAGAAGCTTCCGTTCTCGTTTCGATTGCTTGAGTGACAGGAGAACTGAAATTAATATGCTTGAACACGTATGAAACAATATAGAGTTGTGCTACTGATCTAGTCGGTCAAATCATCACTTATTCAGAACAGTAATGGAGGAAAATTTGTGACAGGAAAACTCTGGCACTTCAACACCGGTCTCTTACATCGGACACAGGCCATTGAGAACTGCTCAATTCCGCGTCACGGTACCAGAACAAAAGGTCACCCCGGAAATCCGACACAGTTGTAGCGCGGGCCTTGGCTACTGTAACAAAAGCGGAAAGACGCTGGCTGTGGACAGAGCGACAGTGGACACAAAGGTGACCAGTGCTGGGGACGCTGTGTTTGTCCTGGCGTCTGTTCCCAAGATGACGGGCTCTTCTTTGTGGTATAGACGCACGTGCAGGGGCCAGAGATCGTGGGGAGGCAGCGAGGTCTGTCAGCCCTTGGAGTGTAGCACACAGACGGCACGTCCAAAGCCGCATCGACACGAAGCCTTCTAGCCTTGCAAGGGACCATGGGAATCTCTGATTGAAGCTTTGTACAAAGATTGCACGAGCCTTCAAGGCATAATCCTCATAAAAAGTAGTATATTATTACATAGTTTACAATAATTTATTTCAAAGAAGTTATCTGCACGCATGTTGAGAAACTCATCATGGTCGCCAAAAACAGCCGTACTGATAACGTGCACAAGCAAATTTATGAAGATAGAAAGCCCCGTCTTAGCTGCATGGATTACGCGCGTGTCGTAGAAACTGTGTTTGTTTTACAAAACCTGCGCCGCTGTGGCTCTTCTTGTGTCCAGCTTTGTACTTGCGCCTTATTTTTGGTGCAGCTTAGTTTTTTGTGAATTTCGACGAACTGCATGCAAAGGGACGGGTCACAGGAGCAAGTTGGGTGAATATGAAACGTGTTTAAACAACATGACATCTTTGTCATCGGAAGCAGAAAAAAAATTAAAACAGAGATGTCAGACCAGATAGAAAATGGCTGAAAACGACAACATAAAATTATGACAAATGTTTGATGTAGATGTGGAATGGACAGACTTGGCTGTGATCTGGAAAACATCGTTCCCTGAGTGCTTGGCCACACATACGATGACCACTGTTTGACTTCCCACGTCAGCTCAGACCACTGTCCAACCTTTCGCGGACTTCTAGGAGGGCGGGGCCCTGTGTGTGACTGACAGCTTGTTGCCACTGGGGGCGTGGCGGGTTTGGGGGAGAGCGGACGGACCCCGATGGGACGGAGCGGAAGATCCGTGCATGACGGTAGCAAACGCCAGGTTGAGGAAAAGCAACAGACACAGAAAGTATTGGTCTGTGTGAGGGAGGGAACTGTGTAAAGGAGGGAACTGTGTGAAGGATGGAACTGTGTGAAGGAGGGAACTGTGTGAGGGAGGGAACTGTGTGAGGGAGGGAACTGTGTGAAGGAGAGAACTGTGTGAGAAAGGAAACCGTGTGATGGAGGAAACTGTGTGAAGGAGGGAATGGAACTGTGTGAGGGATGGAACGGAACATTGTGAGGGAGGGAACTGTATGAGAGAGGGAAATGTGTGAGGAAGGGAACTGTGTGAGGGAGGAAACTGTGTGAGGGAGGGAACTGTGTGAAGGAGAGAACTGCGTGATGGAGGGAACTGTGTGAAGGCGGGAACTGTGTGAGGGAGGGAACTGTGTTAGGGAAGGAACTGTGTGAGGGAGGGCACTGTGTGAGGGATTGAACTGTGTGAAGGAGGGAACAGTGTGAAGGAGGGAACTGTGTGAGGGACGGAACTGTGTGATGGAGGGAACTGTGTGAAGGCGGGAACTGTGTGAGGGAGGGAACTGTGTGAAGGAGGAACTTTGTGAGGGAGGGAACTGTGTGAGGGAGGAAACTGTGTGAAGGGGGAAACTGTGTGAGGGAGGGAACTGTGTGAGGGACGGAACTGTGTTAGAGAAGGAACTGTGTGAGGGAGAGAACTGTGTGAGGGAGGGAACTGTGTGAGGGAGGGAACTGTGTGAAGGAGGGAACTGTGTGAAGGAGGGAACAGTGTGAGGGAGGGAATTGTTGAGGGAGGGAACTGTGTGAAGGAGGGAACTGTGTGAGGGAAGGAACTGTGTTAGGGAGGGAACTGTGTGAGGGACGGAACTGTGTGAAGGAGGGAACTGTGCAAAGGAGGGAACTTTGTGAAGGGCGGAACTGTGTGAGGGAGGGAACAGTGTGAGGGATGGAACGGAACTGTGTGAGGGAGGGAACTGTATGAGAGAGGGAACTGTGTGAAGGAGGGAGCTGTGTGAAGAAATTCATGACCTGTGTGAAGGAGGAAACTGTGTGAAGGAGGAAACTGTGTGAAGGAGGGAACTATGTGAAATGGAAATGGGGAAATTTACGCATGGTGCTCCGGCTTCAGTCGTTCTGCAGTTTGCGTTGATTACAGTTGATGTCTGGGGCAGTAACTGAAAATTACAACCTTTTTTAATAATATGGTTTTAACAACAGACCAACCTTGTCTCCCTACGCGATTCGTAGAACGCGAATAATTAGAGGAATAGTGACTTGACTTGCTCTTTGTGGTGATCAATGGCCTGACATAACCTACAAAGGATGAATGTCCTTAAATCTCACTCCAACCATTCATCCATCCGTCCGTCCGTCCGTCCGTCCGTCCGTCCCTCCATCCATCCATCATTGATAACTTTGCTAGTGTCCATTCATGTACGCATTCTCTCAAAACTACACGACTGGCGCGAAGAGGACGCTGGAAAGAGGATGCACAGAAACAAACGCTTGCATGGATCTGCCGTCAGTCCCTGTGCAATGACGCTGCGGAAAGCGTGTTCTTCCACTGCCTGTGTTTCTGGCATGGACGCAGTCCTTAGACCTGATCTTAACTGGTCGAACCACTACTTTGCGAACCCTCTCGGCGAACCATACATTGCGTACGGATTGATTGCCTGCGAACGTGTCCGGAGTTCGGTTGTTCGGGTGCACACATATTTTGTGTCTTAACTGACTATAATGATATGCACACGTCACTGACTGTAATGATATGCACACGTCACTGACTGTAATGATATGCACACGTCACTGACTGTAATGATATGCACACGTCACTGACTGTAATGATATGCACACGTCACTGACTGTAATGATATGCACACGTCACTGACTGTAATGATATGAACACGTCGCTGACTGTAATGATATGCACACGTCACTGACTGTAATGATATGCACACGTCGCTGACTGTAATGATATGCACACGTCGCTGACTGTAATGATATGCACGTCAATGACTGTAATGATATGCACACGTCGCTGACTGTAATGATATGCACACGTCACTGACTGTAATGATATGCACACGTCACTGACTGTAATGATATGCACACGTCACTGACTGTAATGATATGCACACGTCACTGACTGTAATGATATGCACACGTCACTGACTGTAATGATATGCACACGTCACTGACTGTAATGATATGCACACGTCACTGACTGTAATGATATGCACACGTCACAGCGCGAACCAAGCTGCCCGAACTTGGCCGAGCCGCTTCGGCCCACATTTCGATTTGCATAATGTGGCAATTTAAATGCACTATTGACGTATTCTACATCCAGCTTTGACAAATTATAAATGTTCTTTGGTTGCGGTTTTTTGGTCAACAATTCTGAAAACGAGCACTTTGCATGCGAACCAATGAAAACAGTTGGTGGAAAAGATTTGTTTACTTGTTTCACACAAAGCAACAAGGTCCAGGTGCGAGAGAGCCCGCTCTGACAAACCAATCAGAGTAAACATTCGAGGAAGTTCCCACTACTTGCTCTGGGAACCTCAAACCTGCTTCCCGGATCCTTCCGAACCGAGTTCGCGAACCGAGAGTTTGTTCAGTTAAGAAACAGCGGCGCACGAACCTAGTTCGCCGATCCCTCCGAACCTGGTTTGGGGGTCCGGAGCTCTCGCAGTGGAAGAACAGTCTGAATGAAGGGGCAAGGAAGGGAGGACAAGAGGAAAATAGCCCAGTCATTATTCGATACCATGCATTTATTACACCACAAGCTGTCAGCCACAAAATATTTCTTCAACGAATAGCGGCTCGATACTGTTTCTGGTACTTTTACAAAAAGTGTTCGAGTATATCTGCATGCATATGTGTTTGATTGTCTGTGTGTGTGTGTGTGTGTGTGTGTGTGTGTGTGTTTGATTGTGTGGTGTGTTTGAGTGCTTGTATGTGTGTGTGTGTTTGTATGTGTGGTGTGTTTGTGTGCTTGTATGTGTGTGTGTGTGTGTGTGATTGTATGTGTATGTGTGTGTTTGTATGTGTGTGTTCGTGGGTGTTTGTGTGTGTGTGTGTTTGTATGTGTGTGTTTGTATGTGTTTGTGTGTGTGTTTGTATGTGTGTGTTCATGTGTGTGTTTGTGTGTGTGTGTTTTTAATGTGTGTTTGTATGTGTTTGTTTGTTTGTTTGTCTGTGTGTGTGATTGTTTGTGTGTATGTGTGTGAGGTGTTTGTGTGTTTGTATGTGTGTGCTCGTGTGTTTGTATGTGTGTGTTCGTGTGTGTGTTTGTGTGTGTGTTCGTGTGTGTTTGTGTGTGTGTGTGTGTGTGTGTGTGTGCTTGTGTGTGCGTGCGTGCGTGCGAGCGTGCATGCGTATGTGGATTGTGTGCGTGTATGTGTGCGTTTGTGTTTGTGCTTGCGTGTTTGTGTGTGTGTGTGTGTGTGTGTGTGTGTGTGTGTGTGTGTGTGTGTGTGTGTGCTTGCGTGTGGGTATGTACGTGCGTGTGTGCATATGGGTGTTCTTAAGGTGCAGGATGAGTTTCACGCTGGACTAAGGAGTGGCTGGGAACGCTCTGGACGTTCCAGCGTGCTAGCGTGGGTGGGCGGACACATGAGAGAAGGTGATATTGGATGAAGGAGGGCTGGGGGAGAGGAAAGGGTGAGGGAGGGGAAAGGGTGGGGGAGGGGGTGGGGGATGACAATTTGGACAGAGGGAGAGGGCGGAAACACGTCCCCCGTGATGCGGGCGTCTATTCAAGATGGCAACCTTCGCCCGTGCTGGGACATGCAAAGTGGAGATAAGGTCAAGTTTCGCATTCCAGACAAACGGACGCTGTCCTTTGTGGCCAGTGGAGTGACGCGCTAATGGACACGGGCTGCATGGACGTCCATTGACCACCGCAAGACACGCGTCCAGGACAGTGGGATGGGCACCTCGTTTCCTGTCCGAAAGATCAACCTGCTCGTCTTGTCAACACTCATCTCCGACCCCACCCCTCACCCCTACTCTCACCTCGCAAACCCCAGGACTCACACCACCTCCATGTCAAAAGCATCTACCCTCCCTGACTTTTTCATTCCACCTTCTTACTCACACCCCACCTCTTTTCTCTTTTCCCATTCACCCACCCTACTCTTCAGTCAAGCCTTCAACCTCCCTCTCATCTTCACGCCACCCCCACCTATCAACCCCCCTCCCAAAGTCCCTTCCCCCCGGCCCCATCACTCAAACCTCACATATGTTTTTTTCCACTCATTCACTCCATTCCCAATCCGAAAACATGCATCTTCTCCACATCTCCACTCCACACACACACACACACACACACACACACACACACACACACACACACACACACACACACACACACACACACACACACACACACGTGGGTGTGTGAATTCATGGTACCCTGAAACACAAGGAGGAAGATTTTATTTCAGAAGTAAAATGACGGAAGCGATGCCGTGGTAGGGAAGAAATGATGACGGAGACAGTAGATGACGTCGTAACGATGATGTGACGGAAACAGCCGGACCACTCGTGGAGACATTCAACTGACGGAAACACCCGAAGGCAAAAATGACAAAGTGATTCAAGTAACGGAACCTGGCGAGGAAAGGAGAGGAATACTTCCAGACTGATGGAAACAGAAAAGCGATGTGTCTTTGTCAGCTGGACACAGCTATATATATATTATTTCTGGGTCGCACGTTCTCACTCAACAGGTTCCTTAACAGTCGTAAAAGTTGCTTACGCTCCAGATGGAACAGTGGCGTTTCCTAGTACAAATAATCTTCGTTGATAGAAACAACGTCCGTCTCTAAACTTTAATGACTTAAAAATGATAGACAAATATCGCTAAGTAAATCCTTTGTCATTCAATATTTATTCTTGGACCAGTCGAGTTCTTCTGCGAGAAAAACGAAAGATACTGCATAAACTCTTCGCTGCAGAATCTTTTCTCGGTTTTTCCACGAGAAATGATGCTTGACCAGTTCTTCGTGTCCGTGTATGCCCTTTGTTCCACGGGGTTGTTTTTTTCGCTTCCCCTCCAAGTTTGGTGGATTACCAACGGCTACAAGCTTTAATGCAGAACACTCCATCTACGTGCTGTCTTCAAACGCTGCCACGGCAGTACTTTCGGTCACCGTGATCCCGGCAAGAAAGTTGACTCAACGCTCGACCACGGGCGCGTTGCATAAGCGCGAGGAAAGCTGGGATCTTGCGAGGAATAGGCCGGTGTCAGCATGTGTCAACACGATGTAAACAGATGTAAAGGTTGGCAAATGTTAATATATGTTGACACCGGCCTATTCCTCGCATAATCCTAGCTCACTTTGCGTCTGTTCACCACGCCCTAAGTTAATCCCTTCAGTGAAGGACGTCAGTTTAGCTGTTTCCTGTTGAAGGAACCAGACCAAGCTCTACGACCGTCGAGTCTGTCTTCCTGGTGAGGTGCCGAGGGGCGACTGTTTCTGGGTCTGGGAGAAGTAATGATACGACACGCCCCAGTATAATGACGCTGGAACGGCACATCCCGTTGTGGAAGGCCAGATATAGCACGGAGGTGTTGCCTAAATGGAACTTCATCGCCGCTGTCGCTGTTTTTGACGCCCAATCGTCATCGTCTGCCAAGTGAGGATGAACATCTCGGGCGATGAGGGTCAGATGAGGAATGAGTGTCCCACTTTG
>JAWQFJ010002242.1:80000-82500 GCA_034096865.1 Theodoxus fluviatilis
GCAGGAGGAGGAGCAGGAGGAGGAGGAAAAGGAGGAGGAGGAGAAGGACGAGGACTAGGACGAGGACGAGGACGAGGAGGACGAGGAGAAAAAAGAAGAAGAAGAAGAAGAAGAAGAAGAAGAAGAAGAAGAAGAAGAAGAAGAAGAAGAAGAAGAAGAAGAAGAAGAAGAAGAAGAAGAAGAAGAAATATAGAGTAGGGCAACCAGAAATATTATATATATCATGTAATTAGTGCAGCTGAGCCCAAAATATTACCTTCATACATCTCCATGTAACCTCTCTTTTCCTGCCATGCAACCTCTTGTAACGTAGCTTTTCTCTTGCAGTTTCTCTGTAACTGTGGTCTGTCTCCATCCCAGTGCTGAGCAGCGATCCCAGCATGCTTCAGCACACGCTATGAAGACCGAGGTCACCGTTGATGACGTACTTCCGCCCTCCGCTGATCCCAGGGCGCAGGCAGCACGTGCTGTAGCCTTGTGACGTCACAATGAGTTGACGCGGGTCAAGAGACTTGGCTCTATGGCCGTGGAGGGTCGAGAGAGAGGGTAAGAGAGAAAAAACTCCAGTCTGTAATTTTCGTCTCATTGTCTTCTTCCGATATGAGGAAGGCCGCCATCTTATAGCGTCACTCGAGACGGCATATCAAAGCGTGGGGTCACTGGGGCTGTAGGGCGAAACAAAAGGTTAAGCTGAAGTGCTTTTTTACCTTCAAGGCGCCGTTCAAACAACGTTGTAAGACTGTTGCAGGCTGGTAACTAACACGTTGATCGTCTGCTTGGTTGGTGGGATTTGACAATTATCTTTTCGTTTAGAGCAAGTTGCAGTCAACAATTTTGAAAGCTTCATGTAATGTTCCTGTGTGCAGTACTTTGATGATGTGAGTAAAAATAAGTTTGCTATAGTTTATGTAATTGATGTCTGAACATTTTCGTCACCATACAGGAGACTGCTGTTCTTTTTACGGTCGCTTTGTACATCATACTTGTTCAAATGTGAACATTTTTAGTATGTTGTCCGGGGAATGAATTCATCCCCGTGTGCCATTGCCAAATTTTGTTGTTTTTTAATTTCTTTAAAAAAAAAAGTTATTTAGTACAAGAAGCTGTTTCTACAAAGGAGTCTTTAGTCACAACGTTGGTGAGAAACGCAAGTTCACTAAAGTTATTGGTCATGACAATTAGTGCCAATTGTAAATGTTGGAAAGATGCGTAGTGATTCATTTCTAGAAAATTAGAACGGAGGGAAAACTCTGGAAATCATCACCATCCATTTCGCATTCAACGAATGAGTAAATTCGAAATCATTTTCTATGAAAACGAAGGGTTTGATATTTCTCAAACTCAGCTTCATGGGAGAAAATTTTCCCTGCCCACTTTGATTGTACATGTACATTTCCATGACAGATGCACCGCCCCGAAGTTTCAAATGTCTATCTTTAGTGTCGCAGAGTTATTTTTACACATGTCCAGCGCGGCTGTGTATACAGAAGCGATATCTCCAAACACACACACAACCTCTGGCAGTTTGTTTCAGTCGCTTCTTTCGCAGCTCGAAATCTTAGAACGGCATCGGAATAGAACAGTAAGTGTTTCCCCCCCTCTCTACTGAGTCTCGCTATCTCTAGCGCTGAAACGTCCTCCATGAACATCCAGAAAAATTATAGCTCGGAGATGTTGCATTCTACAGAGGTCAGAGTCACATGAAACAGATTTACATCAGCAGAACGACGTGAGCATTTTGAGTGAAGATGATTCACTTTGGAAAGAAGAGACAAACAGAAATTGAAGGACAGAGACTAAACTGTAGGGAGCCAAAGAAAAGACAAAGTTTGATTGTTGTGGTAGGAGTCTCATATGCAATGTCTCAGCCCGCCAGACGGCACGATTAAGACGACAGATAAATAGCCATGACGAGGTGTCGTCCTGTTATCTATTCTCGTCTCAAGTCACGTCAGTACAAAAACGCATATTCATCAATGCCAAAAAGAGGGAGGACTACTTACTAGAAGAAGACGTTCCTTCTTATTGGATGTTAAACACACGCTCGCGCGCGACGCATGCACACGCACAATACAAGCACATGCATTAATGGTTGTCCTTCGGGTCTAAAGAAGACGAGAGGTGCAGAATGACTTTTATTCTAAATATGCAAAAATCAGTAATAAAGAGCATCATGTGAGCTCTCACAAAAAAAATTCACAGGAGGTCATTAAGACAAACAACAAAAGTATCCCACTACGAGGACAATCAGAAAACTGTTATTGTGTTATTGTGCTCGTGATAGATCTCATGCCAAGACAATAACCTGATTCGTTCTTTCATTTTTCTGTCTCTGTCTTTTTCTGTCTGTCTGTCTGTCTGTCTGTCTGTCTGTCTGTCTGTCTGTCTGTCTGTCTGTCTGTCTGTCTGTCTGTCTGTCTGTCTGTCTGTCTGTCTGTCTGTCTGTCTGTCTGTCTGTCTGTCTGTCTGTCTGTCTGTCTGTCTGTCTGTCTGTCTGTCT
>JAWQFJ010002242.1:87500-105061 GCA_034096865.1 Theodoxus fluviatilis
GCAGCCATGACATGTCATAGTGCACAACTCATGCAAAGACCCGGGGTCAGGTGGTCTTCGTGCCTGCACACGCCAGTGCCTCAGACTGGGAGCCAGAGCGAGGCGCGCTGTCGACTGTGACGTGGCGGAGAGGGCTGGGGATGATGTCTTGTCTTCAGGGGATCGCACACTTCGCCATGACTGATTGTCACGATCGTGGCGACGGCCTTTTTGGACAGCTTGACAGGCAAACAAATGAGCCTCAAATATCTCCCCGGTGAGCTGTTCGCAGAGGAGGCATTCCTGCCCCTTGACCTTCGACTACGGCCCCGGGGCCCTTGATTGTGATACATGTCGTTTTCTTCCATGGGGGTTGTCTTCCTCTAATCTTGCTCATCCTTCTTCCTTCATTTTCACAGACGGTGGCGTCGTAGCGACACAACCTGTCTCAGTTCAAAGGAAAGGGTTCATCAAAAGAAATCGGTTGACACAGAGAGCTATAATTCTTTGGTACGAAGCTGCAGGCAAAATAAAAAGACAAAAGAACCAATTTTTCATCTTTAAAAAAAACCGACGTCGGCACACGCTCAGAGCTATTCTGTGGAACGATGATGCTTGCATGAATGTCTCGTTTTGAATTTATTAAATAAGCTTAATGTCATTTCAAAATGGTATGGCACATCAAAAAAATTACTCAGGTGAATACATGAACTCATTTTATGTGAGGATGGTGGCTTTCTCGAAAGAAGTATAATTGTTTCATTTTCTTCAGACTTGAATAAAAATTGAAAGATAGATACATTCTTTACAGTACGTATTTCAGCCAATTATTCAGAACATTCTGCGTTCCTCGTGCAAAAATGATACTTGATCAAACTGGCATGTGATAATTTTTCTTTGTCTTTTGCAATCGCATTGCAGCTGTAACCTCCACAGGACTGCACAAGTGTCCGCGTTACTTTCAGCCATTCAGCGATAGAGGACATTCAGCTACAAAGAAAACCTGTTCTGGATTTAGCCATTCCAACCATTGCTGTTCATTTCAGTGTCGCTGACGGGTAAACACTTCTGTCATTAAACAAACTTCATTTCGATGTATTCTATTTTCTCTCGTTTAAAGACTTGTTTCGTGATTTTAGTTAAGGTTGCTTATTGGGAAGTCTACAAATGAGCAAAGTAAGCTTATTCGCTTGTAAGGATGCTATACTTGTCTAGCTCCCAATTTGGCAGGGCTCTAATTCAGCGACCGCAGTCGCTTGCGAATTGTGTTGAAGCGATACCGATTCTAGAGGCACGTTCCCTGGCAAGGCGCTCCCCTTGCATTGCCTCACTTCGCCCAGGAGTAAAGCGGATGCATGTGAAGGCAGTGATGGACCATGTAGCATGATTAAAAGCTGGCCTTGTGAGGCCATGAGTAAGCATTGGGTAGGATAGATACCCAGGGTGTGCTAGTACTGCTTCCTAAATGTTTGCATCCTCTCTGTCTGTCTCTGTCTTTGCAGTTGGGTGCCGGTAAACGATAGCTCAAACGGCCCAATGATTAGAGGATAACGTGCAGTGCATTTGAATTCCAGACATGGGTGACACATGACTGTATAAAATATTACCATTACGTCTGCTAGTCTAGAAGCTGAAATCTGTAGCTTGCAAAAAAAATGGGACGCTAAACGTTGAGGGTTACAAGCGTCCACCTGGTCTAAATGGAGAGTCTAGACATAGAGATATGTGGTCTAGGTAGGCGGAAATTCTGAATTTGGTTTGTTTGGCCGCCATGACACTTTTTAAAATGGCCGCCACAATCTACACTTTTCTTTATATCTCAGCTAATATTTGGGATAAAATCAAAAACATGGAGTCAATTCCTATGTTTTGCATGATGACAAAGTCAATTGTGGCCAAAAAATAACCCTAGCATTCACATTGTCTATCAAAAATTAAATATTTGACAAAATAGCTAGGCGATATACGAATTCGGTAAGTATTATCTTTCTGAATTTGCTATCTTAAACAATGCATATCAGTGTGGTCTGGATGAAATGTTTACTACTAGAACAATGTAGTTTAGGTGGGTGGATATTCTAAATTTGCTTTGGATGGCCATGATGACAGATTTAAAACGGCTGCCAACATCGGGATTGGCGTAAAACTGCCTCACGAGTTCGTATAGGTAGATTGGCAAACAAAACAACCATGTCTATGTGATTTGGCAAGAAAAGTACAAGTATGCTGTAACACATAGGAATGGAGTGGTACTTTGCAGTGGTCGGGGCTGATTTTAAACAAAACAATATTTTCATGTGCACATGTTGTATTTCCATTTGAAATTGTGCATTGAATTTCTTGGCAATCAACATTGCAGAAACAAAGTTTACTCCATGTTGCTTTGGAGAATAACAAATAAAAAACAACGATTTGAAGAAAACACACACACTGGGTGATGATATAAACTGAACAGTTTAATACTTCTGAAATATCAACGATACTGCTTAGCATGCTTATCATGGTAATTATGCACTTTCAGTACACAACAACTCTGACTCTTCAGCTGTGTCTGCACGAAGGACTGTGTCGTCGGACACAGAATTGCCAGCAACATGAAAGAGACGAAGAAGGTCTTTTGATCTTGTGGCTTGGTGCACTGTGAGACCAATGCCCATATGCTTGGGCGTCATTTTTCGTCTTCTTCATGTTGTGAAGACAATATCTTGACGTATGATATGATCCATCGGTATCACAGGAATGGCAATGTGATGATTCCAAGGAATTTCCTGCACGGAACAGGCAAAGGATATGAGGCAAATGACAACATTGACATTCTTGAGGAAACTCTGAGTGGCACAGGGAAATTTCATGCCAGCCAGTACATTGCTCTCCGACGCAAAGCACCACTGGAGCCAGAAATGGACATTCAGATAAAGACAGCTTTTCCAAACGTTGTTCATGCACCTGCTGAGATGACAAACCTGCAAAACATCAGCATGACCAATACAAAGCCAGAACCTGTATTTGCACAATGTGCAAGAAGCATGTTATTTGCCAAATCACCAGAAAATCGCCGAGGCAAACACATAGGACCTAGCATGGATCATGGTAGACAGCACCAGCCAGATGATCAGGTTGTTCCAGGTTGGAGTGGTTTCAACCAGAAGATGAGCACTTGTGATCCGCCACTGACAGAAGTTGGTCCAATGCCAATCCTGAATTCCCCAGCCCACGAATTTCCCACAGTATGAACCGTCATGCAGAACTGCAAATCAATGACTGAGAAGCTTGGAGAGAAATACACGGTGATCACTTTTGATGAGCAGATGTACTCAAAAGCGAAGATGTTACAGTGGGACCAACTGGACAGCTGTAAGGACTTGGTCATCATGCTAGGAGGGTTCCACACCTCAATGAACGTCTGCAAAGTTGTGGGGAAGTACATGGATTCATCAGGCATAGCAAACATCTGGGTAGAAAGTGGCGTACTTGGTGAGGTGACAGCTGAGAACATCATTGACGGAAAAGGTTGAAATAGAGCCATTCGCGAACACAAACTCACAGTGGAAGCTCTGTGGCCCATTCTTTGGGAGCGCTTCAAAGAATGGGTCACAGAGAATAAGAAGACGGTCAATGGAAGCCTCCAGAATGCAGCAAAAAGAGTCGCTCAAGGCTTTGCCAATAAAGATGACCAAGACATCCAGTCATCCCTGGAGAATATGCTGTCCTCCATTGAGGAAGTCAAAGTCTTGTTTGATGAGTTCGAATCTTCCTCTTTGGAACATGCAACCTACCAGTACTAGAGGACCTACATGAAACTAGTCTCAATTCTGTTGAGATTCACTCGGTCTCTCCGCAATGGCGACTGGGAACTGTTTCTATCATCATTCGCCGAGATGCTTCCATGGTTCGGAGCGTTTGATCACTTTCATTATACCCGTTGGGGGACAGTCTTTCTGGCGGACATGAAGATGCTTCCGATGACAGTGCCTGAGAGGCACCTGGGCTTCTTGGCCGGCGACTTTGTCACCAAAGAAACGAAACAACTTTTCAACCAGATCGCAGATGATCAAGCGATGAAACACGTAAAAAAAAACTGGAAAAGTCGCTGGAGGACTTGTTGGCATTACAAGAACAGACACAGCCAGGGACAGGTGGTCTCTGACACTCAGCGCAAGATCTCAGCTGGCTAAGGACACTGAGGCCATGTTTGGCCTGTCAAGTGTTGATGATGAAGATGACGAGCACGACTGTGTGCACAAGGCCTTCGGGGAAAAGAGGTTGAAACAGGATCAAGATGATCTACAGAAACTCATCAACTTGTTTCAGACATTCAACCCCTTTGCTCACCCATCACCCGACCTGATTTCACTCACAACTTGTGACGTTGCCAGTGATGTTGTGAAACATGACTTGCTAACAGCAGAAGAAACAGGAAATGAAGTCGTCCCAGAGTTTGTGCAAAAAAGATTTGTCCTGAAAGAGACCCTTTTCCATGACAGGATCAAAACCAAGAAACTCTGCACCTTGGAGAGCATGTACACACTGTAGTCAACAGTGGATGGAAGCTGGTCACAAAGGAGAATGCAGACGTGATTGAGCCCATCCTGCTGAGTCGTGCACCCACAACTGATACAAGACAACTTTTTCTCGAGCTCATAGATTGTGGCTGCACATCTTGTTCTACAAGACGCTGCAGCTGTTGGTCCAGTGGACAGGGAGGGATGCACAAGAGCATGCCGATGCAAAGACTGCAGAAATCCCCACACTTTGACAGGGCTACGCAACTGAGCCTTGAAATACCACTTTGTGCCTGAGAAACTAGTGTTCTGTTTCCATAGAGGCATGTAGCCTGCCATACTCGGTGATCCAGAAACGACAAATCGTTTCTTATAATGTTATATACACATTATTGTGCCATCATCACATGTTCATTGCTGAAAAGGGGAACCTAACGAGTGTAATGCATAAATGTTTGTGCATTATGTTGTACTTTGGTATTTGAAACTGTTCTTATGTGTTGAAGAGTCAGAGTTGTTGTGTACTGAAAGTGCATAATTACCATGATAAGCATGCTAAGCAGTATCGTTGATATTTCAGAAGTATTAAAATGTTCAGTTTATATCATCACCCAGTGTGTGTGTTTTCTTCAAATCGTTGTTTTTTATTTGTTATTCTCCAAAGCAACATGGAGTAAACTTTGTTTCTGCAATGTTGATTGCCAAGAAATTCAATGCACAATTTCAAATGGAAATACAACATGTGCACATGAAAATATTGTTTTGTTTAAAATCAGCCCCGACCACTGCAAAGTACCACTCCATTCCTATGTGTTACAGCATACTTGTACTTTTCTTGCCAAATCACATAGACATGGTTGTTTTGTTTGCCAATCTACCTATACGAACTCGTGAGGCAGTTTTACGCCAATCCCGATGTTGGCAGCCGTTTTAAATCTGTCATCATGGCCATCCAAAGCAAATTTAGAATATCCACCCACCTAAACTACATTGTTCTAGTAGTAAACATTTCATCCAGACCACACTGATATGCATTGTTTAAGATAGCAAATTCAGAAAGATAATACTTACCGAATTCGTATATCGCCTAGCTATTTTGTCAAATATTTAATTTTTGATAGAAAATGTGAATGCTAGGGTTATTTTTTGGCCACAATTGACTTTGTCATCATGCAAAACATAGGAATTGACTCCATGTTTTTGATTTTATCCCAAATATTAGCTGAGATATAAAGAAAAGTGTAGATTGTGGCGGCCATTTTGAAAAGTGTCATGGCGGCCAAACAAACCAAATTCAGAATGTCCGCCTACCTAGACCACATATCTCTATGTCTAGACTCTCCATTTAGACCAGGTGGACGCTTGTAACCCTCAACGTTTAGCATGTTGCACTTTTCTGAACTCAGCTACCCGACTATGCAAGTGGGTGGGCTTTGAGCAACGGTGCCGACGCCATACAAGTCGTGCATTCATATACTTGTGCGGCAGCCATTTTGTGCAGACTTCAAGACAGGGCGACACTTTGCACAACCATATCTACAAAATAGAAACAAAAACAAAAATCTAAGTGTTTATGGCATGAGTTGTTGCTTAATACATCTCACGGCGGCACTCGAAGTCGGAAGGTTGTTATACGAATAGGAATACTTTATTGTAGAGGCCATCGGCCCAGTACAATGACTCGACATCAAACATTTTCTAATGATAGAGACCTTTTCTTAAATGATTGAAATAAATAAGCGCTCACACATGTCACTCTTTTCCTCTCATCACTTGAAAAACATACTGTCAGGCTGTCTTGCATGGTGAGTCCTATACAAAAGTGCAGGTATTTCATCCTTAAATCTTCATATGCTGGACATGTGAACAGAAAGTGCATTTCATCCTCTTCACTTTCGTTGCAGCTGGGGCATAATAAAGAAGGTGGCTCACTATATCTATATGGATGTACAAAGAGTTCACTTACACCCACCCATCCACCCATAAAAGCGACTGAATTCACCTGAAACCATTCGTCTTCGAAATCTGCCAGTCACTGCGAGCGCGCCGCAAGACTGCAAAGCTCAGTGGCAGGAGGCTTGTTCAGGAGTACAAAGCGCTGCATGAGCGCTTTATGTTGGCAATTGAGCGCTCTTTGCCTCTCCTGAACACCTACAGATTTAGTGCAGCGTTTCACTTGTTAAAGGGGAGGTAAATCTTTTGTGCCCCATGTTGTGCATGTTGATAGACGCTAAGAAAGTGCTTTCTTTGCCACAGACATCGTTTATGCACGTTTAAATGTATTCTGCATGAATAAAGTCCACTATTGGGTCATCGTTACTTGCCATTACTCATGCATACAGAGTGCTTGGGGCAAATAAAGCCCGTTCCAGTCCCCAAATGATATTTCTGAGGGTTATTTTACGCATCGACGGCCAGTGAGGGATCGAAGACGCCATTTTGAAAATCGTCTGAAGCACCTCGGATCGGTGATGCACAGCGCTGCTCAGCGCTGAGTGAATCACGCCCCAAAATTGCTGTTCAGGAGTGAATCACATGCAGCGCTGTGCAGCGCTGCGCCTCTTGAACAAGCCTATACTACCATCTCGGAACAAGTCATGCCTTTCATGATCCAGTGGCGAAGGAAGAGCGATGATGTCATAGTTACGAAAAGTGAACAGAGGCCATTTTGTCTGCTCCTCCATTCCTTAGAGATTCGAGGCACACCAAGGACAGCGACACGTCATGGCTGCAGAGAGGCTGACACATGACATCCATGAGGAAGAGCCAGCAGACACAGAGATGTGACTTACAGCGAGGAAGGGAACGTAATGAGACATCATCGCCGCTCGCGAGGAGTCTCCGTCAGATCCATCCGTCACGCTGGATAGGCGGGCGCCTGCCACGCGCGATATAGATAGGCCTGCTCTATTCTGGTGAGGAGATGGGCCGAGAGATCTTTGCCAGTAATCGAGTCAATCAGACGATCGATCAACCTGTCTCAGCGTCCCTGGCGGAGCGTGGTACGGAGACAGTAAAACCATCTTCCCTGTGCGCCCTGAGGCAAACGGGCAACGTGGAGCTTGTGTCCTGGCAGAGGTGAAAGAGCGAGTGACGTGTTTTGTGCTCTACTCTTTGGTCAATCGTTGGTGGAACGAGTGGAACAGCTGGCGAGTGCACGAGCAAGCAAACGAGTGAGTGACTCATTGAGTAAGTAAGGAACCTAGCAAGCGGGGGAGTAAACGAGTGATAAACGAAAGAGGGAAAAACTGCACGAAAGAGTAGTGAACGAGTACTGCATGGGAGGTAGGTTGGATGTGGGCGAGTAGGTGCGTTAGTGACCTAATACCTAACTAGCTGCAAAGGCATGCAAGGGAGTGCATAGGTGAGTGACAAAGTGATCAAGTCTGCCAGCGTACAAACACGTGAGGTCATTCCTCCCCCCCCCCTCTTTCTCTCTCCTTCCCTCCCTCTCTCTCTCTCTCTCTTTCTCTCTCTCTCCCTCCTTCTCTTTCTCTTACTTTCTCTCTCTCTCTGCCTCTCTCTCCTCTTTCTTTGTCTCTGTCTCTGTCTCTCTCTCTCTGTCTCTCTGTCTCTGTCTCTCTCTCTCTCTCTCTCTCTCTCCCTCCCTCTTTCTCTCCTCAGAGAAAAACAAAATGCCGTGCGGTGGAGAAACAGGGTAGATGGCGGTGACAGCAGGACAGGGGTGGAGTCCCTGTCTACCTGTGTGTCCTTGTGTGCGTCAGTCAGTCCCTGTCGTTAGCACTACGGCGACATGGCAGACGATGACAGCAGCTTTGGATCGCTGTCTTGTTGGATCCTCAGTCCGCCATGGTCTGTCCAGCCTGGCGACGCCGAGGGCCAAGAAGTGGTTGTCTTGCTGTTGATGAGAGTCCTTCACGGTCAGGCCAGGCACAAGCTCCATTCCTGCTGTGTCACGTGTCACCAAATGACACGAGGCGAGGGCGGAGCAGCCTGATTGGTCTGTGACGAAAATGCAGCGTTTTTGATTGGGTGGGGCAGTCTGCACTGAGTCGTACTGATTCAGGGTCCGAAAAGAGGATACACAAAATCGCAAAGTGCGAATTTCGAAATGGAAATCACACACCAAAACGGTACCGTAACATCGCATGCATTCCCATTTCCGCCGAAGACAAAATGAAAGAGAAGACCCATTTATTCTGACTGCGTTTTTCCCCCGCTCATGTTTCGCAACTTTCGTCCCCGATTCTGAAATTTATCCCACAGCCTGCGGCGGTAGAACCCTCAGTCAAGCTACGCTTTCAACAAAACCGAGAAGAAAAAAATTCACACATACCGTGATGTTTTCAGTGGTTTCTGAAAGTGGCAGTTGAAGAGAGGGATTGGTGTAGAAGGGAATGATACAGTGTTTCACTTCGCTGTAGAGCTCAGCCCTTTCGAAAGTCACACATAAAACGTCTTCGACAGAACTAAAAAGGTCGTACTGCTTGTATATGTAAGGAAAGCGTTGAAGGAACGAAACAGAGAGAATGAGAGAGAGAAAGAGTGTGTGTGTGTGTTAGAGAGAGAGAGAGAGGGAGAGAGAGAGAAAGAGAGTGTGTGTGTGTGTTAGAGAGAGAGGGGGGGGGGAGAGAGAGTGTTAGAGAAAGAGAGAGAGAGAGAGAGAGAGAGAGAGAGAGAGAGAGAGAGAGAGAGAGAGAGAGAGTGAACTGGTTTAATTTAATTGTTAGACAAACGGCCTTTCACAATGATTACATGTTTAACTCATCGGCAGTTGCAATTTCCATCGCTTCTCGCCTTCTCTTGAAGCCATGATACAAATACATGGCGATTGTTTGTATCATATAATGGTCGCTAGAGGAAATTTTGTTTTCGACAATTCTGAATCAGGTAATGTTGTATAAGTACTTCTGCCTAATATCTTCATAAACTGGATATACATACAGCATATGAAATTGACACTCAAATTCCTCCTTACAAGCTGGACAAACATACAGTGCATCTGGGGAGTCTCGGTAAGAGAGAGAGAGAGAGAGAGAGAGAGAGAGAGATATTCATGTGTGGAATACAGAATGTCATGTCAAATTAGCGGTACCTTTTCTCGAAGTTACTCCAAGGTCGCCATTCATCACGTCTGAAGAAAATAACTCCATGCTACACTTGTGTTCCTGCCTTCGTAGTACTTATGGGATTTAACTCAGGGACTCTTGAAAATCCCTCACATACACTGAAGAATTTTAACCAGAGATCGTTTTCCTTTGTAGTAGCGTCTCTTATCAAATGCTCAGGACATCAATCTCCCTGGAATATTTCAAATAAGAAACGGAAGACATTTCTTTTTAAACCAATGTGAATCGCTTCGAACACTCCTTTTGGGAAGGTGTCCAGCGCTATACGAGTGGACAAAGACGCAAACGACATTGAGGAAACTACTTCTTCCATGACGAGTGTGGTCATTCTTGCTATGTAAGAACCAAAAAACGACACGTCAGCCTTTAACTTAAGTGCAGGAATGATCGAACGTGTTGATTGGACAACTGGAGAGGGTGTGAATCCCTACATGCCGTCCAATGGATCAGCTGGTATGTCGACAGGCAGAACGAAGTGTGTTTCCTGCAAAGCGAGGCAAAGATCAGATACGGCACGCTTCCTTGCCGCAAGGATTCCGTTTTCCGGAAGTAATCAATCGGGTGAATGCTGGGAGTCGTGTGACTGAGTCAAGATGGCGGACGGACAATGACAGGGTGCAGGCACCCGGTTTCGGGTTTCACATTCCACCCGGTAGGCGGTCTCCGCACCCTGACGTTGCCTCGCCTCCCGTACCCGGAATGGATGTTTCATGTGTGTGACCGAGATCTGCCATGCCCCGATGACGCGATGCTCTGATGGCTCCCACCATCCCAGGTGTCCTCGTGTTGTGGAACCGTGGATTCGGTGTTTTGGTCTTCTCAAGGTGTGTCAGTCGCGATCAGTGTGTGTTGAATCCAGCTTCCATCTCGTACTTTGTGATTTCTCTTCGTTCCAAAGATATCGTGTTGTTTTTTTTAAATATTATAATTAGCACAAACTCGAAAATTAAAAAAATTAAAAGTATGTGTATTATATTTGCAAAAATATATGTCTATTCAAAATATAATGGCATTTTGTAAAGTTGCAATCGATGAATCTCCCAGCCACTTATTCAGCGAAGACTGGAAGACCTACAGATTGTACCTACGTAACGACGTGATGTGTGATAATATTTTTATTCTCTTTTTTAAAAACGCGTCCCTCCCTTTTCTTTCTCAGACAGTTTTGTCATCTTATAAACTCTCCGTCAGCGATGTCCTCTCTTGTCTTTCTCTCTCATACATCAGACGAAAATAATTTCCTGTACTGGGTTTACTCAAACCAGAAATCAGCCATTGTGAATGAGCGATCACAGTGACCCTTGTGAGCAGATGAAGTGAAGTGGAGACGGTGGTCGTTAAACTCCGACTGCAGCAACAAAACTCCCATGGGCCTGGTGTAATCCTCTTGCTCGTGACAGTGCTGTGATAAGAAACGAAGTCCCGTCTTGAAGTCTGCTCTCCAAAGACCTCCCGCCTTCATGCAGAGTTCGCAAGTAACTCCATCCCTCTGGTAGGACCGCTATCATGAGGACATCAGAGGAGCTTATCCCCACACACGCCCGCTGCTATCCGATAGTCAAGAGGAAATGTAGAGCAGTTTCAATCCCAGTACCCTCACCCACCCCAACCCCATGCTGGACGTTCCACATTCATCACCACCACCTTCATCACAACCACCACCATCACCGCCACCACCGCCACCACTATCACCACCGCCACCAGTACCACCACCTCCACCACCGCCACCACCACCGCCATCACCACCACACCAGTGAGACCGCCTCTGGGATGGCAGGGCTCCGATGTTATCGAGAATAAATTGGCGCGACGAAAACACGTCCACAAGCGCGTGACGTTATGCCTCCCAAAAGTCCACGCTCCGCCATGTTGTCAGTCGGCAGTGCGTAAAGACAAGATATCGCGAGATCGCCCACGACTCTGGGATGGCCCCCGTGCATGCTCTTGCTATCGGTAGAGCCCCGGGGTTTGAGAATCTTGGGGTCAATTGGGACTCATTAGCCTTTCGTCCTCTCACCTCCATTCTGTCCCGCTCCCCTCCCTCCACAACTCCCCCACGCCATCCAAGACCAAGGGTCCTGAGCTGAGGAGACAAGATAACGGATAGCCTGGGCCTCACCACCCACCCTGCCCTCCTTCCCTCCTCCTCACCGCCTCACCCACACCCTCGAAGGACTGACTGCGACTCCATCTGGCGTATGGACACCCACAGTCCCTGGGAAAGTTGAAGCGTCTGGGTCGGCATTTTACTTTGAAGTCGAGGACGTGCAGTAAGGTGTGAAGGCAAGGGCGGGCTGTGGGGAGTTTGTGCCCGTTTCCTGTTAGCACGCAGTAGCAGTCTGTCCCGAACCTCTCGCGGGATGTTCCACATTCATTACATTCATTGTATCGCTGTTCGGACAGGAAGTCGTCAGGGGAGTGCGCTTGTAGGTGCAGCTGTTGTGTGTGTGTGTGCGTGTGTGTTTGTGTGTGTGTGTGTGTGTGTGTGTGTGTGCGTGCGTGTGTTTGCGTGCGTGCGCATGCGTGCGTGCGTGCGTCCATGCGTGTGTGTGCATTTCTGTATGTGCCTGTGTGCGTTCGTGTGTGTATGCGTGTGAGTGTGTGTCTTTGAGCCTGTCGACATTTGTCAAAGGGCTTTTAATAACGTTGATGCCGCACAGTTTAAGAACTTACTGCGTGTGTTCTTATAATAATTTAAAAAACACCTCGCAAAATAAACTCTGAAATCCTGCAATGATACAACTATTGGATTCTTCCAGTCGGGTCTCTTCATAACTAAACTTTCAGCAAATGGAGAAGAAATAGAGCAGGATCTTTGCACATGGGATCTATAGACATATTCACGCTTGGACAACTGCGACAAGATCACAGGGCATTGAAAGGACACGCGGGATAAGGACGCCGCACGTGGGGTTACTTCCATCAAAAGGGCGCAGCAGGACTTTGTCACCTCATAACTCATGTGGGCTGGAGTGACCCCTACTTCCGGGTAGCAGAAGATTCGGCACCTTTTGAGGAGAATAACGTGTACACTAATGAGTTATAGCGGACCATTTCTCTTCAAGGCAGCTGACTCGTTTCCTGTCAGTCTACCTGAGAAAGGACTCATCCCATGAAGCAATGGCCTGTGCCAGACCATTTCGCAGCAGGTCATTAATTCGATTCCACTTTGACCACACTCGAGAAGAGAGCGCAGCTCATGAACTAATGGTCTGTAATGGATCATACTTCACCAAGGCGCTGGACTTCCCAGTCCCACCACAAAGCACGGAGGGCGGTGTGGGTGGGTGGGGACAGCTACGTGTTTGAGCAGCAGAGCAAGAGACAGGCGAGGCTGTCCCGTCTCACTGGGTGCGACCACACACAGGGGACACCACTCTGGCCTGTCGTTGCCGTCCAGCTCTCCAGCGTGGGAGGTTACAAATTGGAAATCTATTTCTGCTCCCGTCTAGCTCCTTGGCCGTCTATTCGCACGTGAGTGAGATTTTGCGTCATTGAGTGGAGCAGATCAACGTTGAGTGGAGCAGATCAACGTTGAGTGGAGCAGATCAACGTTGAGTGGGGCAGATCAACGTTGAGTGGAGCAGATCAACGTTGAGTGGAGCAGATCAACGTTGAGTGGAGCAGATCAACGTTGAGTGGGGCAGATCAACGTTGAGTGGAGCAGATCAACGTTGAGTGAATCAGACCATCGTTGAGCGAGTCAGATCAACGCACCGCTATGCATGACTAATAGTAGGATGTGATTTCTTGAAGAACAGTACAACACATGTTTTCATGTACGTCGCAATAGAAAGTTGGAATTAATCTGACATAGAGCAATAGTCGGTGGCGTGTTTATGTGGGTTTGGATGACCTCTTTTGTAACGTTGACAGAAGTAAGACTCGTCTCCTTTCTTGCGTTCTGCATAGGTGGATCGGTTATTTGATTACTCGTGTTCATCCGTCCGTCCGTCCGTAAGTCCGATAGTCAAATCAGCCAGCCATCCAGACGGTAAGTCAGTCAGTCAGTCAGTCCATCTCTCCTTCCGTCTTTTCGTTCTTCCGCCCGTCCGTCAGGCCATTCATTATCAATCAATTCGTTCGTCCGTCGGTGATGGTAGACACAGCTTTGTAAGGAGTGGCGTCCGGTTCGATCTCCGTAAGACGTACAATCCCTTGCAGGTCCCTCATCAGTACCGCTTGGTCAATGAGACTGACCAATAACGCTGCAAACCCCTGTGATACATTTAATGGACAGCCGGTATCTGTTCGATCGAGTCGACTCAGTCCCCTATACCCCTAATGGGGTCGGAAAGTATTTCACTCAGGAGCGGCCTGTCCTCAAAGGTCGGAGCTCTGTTCCAGCTGTTACCGCTGTCGCTGGCGGCTAGTGGTGGCGGCGTTCCAAGATGCGTGGCTCCGTGAGTTGCATTCTTGGGCACCTACTTAATTCGCATTGGCTCTCCGCGCCCTGGAGTACAACCGGTTACCTGTGAGGGCAAACTACATGAATAGTGTGATAAACTCTTGTTTGTGGCCATGAACCAGAATCGGGTCGGAATAGTCCACAGGGAATGGGGACACTGCAGGTATCTGAGTGTGGGCGTCCTGTCTGTCTGTCTGTGATTGTCGTCAGGTGCCAGGACATCTGTTGTCCAGTGACCCAGTAATCAGAGGGTAAGGTGTAAAGTGGTTTGAGACCCAGATGTGTGTGCTGTCACCGTGTATAACCCAGACACACTCGCACACATACACACACACACATATACATACACACACACATACATACACACACTTACATATTCATGGGACGGGAAAAATCTGGATTTAATAAAATCTCTTGACAATATTGTGCTGGTTGCAACCCTATGTCGTAAATCTGTCCATAAGTGTAATTCTGTCTGTGTGTGAACGATACTATGTGAACATCTACGATGCACCTACCCTTCTGTATGACTGCATTGGCTTTGGTTCAACGTCTACGACGTACCAAAGCTACAAAGTATTAACAGGAACTTCCCATTCCTTCCAACTTATGACACACACACATACACACATACATACACACATACGTACATACATACATACATACATACATACATACATACATACATACATACATACATACATACATACATACATACATACATACATACATACATACATACATACATACATACATACATACATACATACATACATACATACATACATACATACACACACACACACACACACACACACACACAGACATACATACATACATACATACATACATACATACATACATACATACATACATACATACATACATACATACATACATACATACATACATACATACATACATACATACATACATACATACATACATACATACATACATACATACATACATACATACATACATACATACATACATACATACATACATACATACATACATACATACATACATACATACATACATACATACATACATACATACATACATACATACATACATACATACATACATACATACATACATACATACATACATACATACATACATACATACATACATACATACATACATACATACATATCAGAACACTTTATTGCAGGAAGAGGTACAGAGACCAAATGCAACACGCTGGCATGCTTGACATTAATCCCATTACATGATTATTTGGCCTGTTCTCGTAAGGCTTACTGCAAGAGCTGGCAGTTATTCCAAATTATTCCACTTCAAAATGCGGTCTGTGTTCATACTTGTTGGTTGGTGTTATGGACATTCGATGTGGGTGGACCACACTCATTTAGACAACAGTTCTGTTGGGTGGTCTATATCTCGATAATATTTTGAGTGCACCTTCATACCCTTGGCTGTTACATTTAACAAATATTACAAGGTCGTATGCATAACTCTTGCTAATATCACATGAAGTGTTGGATTAAAGCAGAGAGAATGCAAATACAAAATTATTCAATCGGAGGATAAAGTGCTTTTTCTTTCCTTCTCTCCCGATCACATTCTGCTCACTCCCCTCCTTTCAACCACCCGTTCCTTTATTCCCATCTTGTGCAGCAGACGCCCATGCTCGACACATTCGCTGATTGGCTAGCCAATCGCCAACTCTGTTGGCGTGTCTGCAATGGGAGTTAAAGATTTGGATGGATTGCATTTGCTGGTGTTGAGATTACTGGATCGGTGCTACGTGGAACAATGTCATTGTTCGATTCGGCTCATCAGATGTCCTCTACGTGCCCAAGCCCTACGCGATCCTATCATAACAGATACACTGATGTATTTGGCGAGGCTTTTGCTGATACGCTTTGATAGCCCTAGCAGTGTCAGACCTGAGACCATTCGACGGTGTACAGTACCAAGGGAGCCGACAACAAGCACTACAACCTTGGTGGAGAAACCTGCCTCGTCCAGCTGCAGGTAGAGCGGCATGTACTTCCGGAACTTGTGCTGGTAGCAGGCATCGATGAACGCATCGAAGGGATTGGATAATTCGATGATGAAAGCGACTGACCTGCTGTGGTCGACAAAACACAGATCAGGCTTGCCTGCGTCAAGAACCCTTCCATCCAGACATACTCTCTGGTTCTGGAATACCTCGCAGAACTCTGTGAGCACCGACCTCGACAGTGCTTGAAGCACGAGGTCAACACAGCGGTCGTGCCGCTCAGTGTAGAGCCCGCGCAGTCGTTTGCATCCATTCAGCGCATGTGAGTTCGTGTCTGTATGGAAGCCACACAGGGAGCACTCCCGCGGGTATGACTCAGGGTAATAGGTCTGATTGACTGCGTTGGTCTCCAGTAGTTGGAGGCGACCTTTCACCACAAAACGTGTCAAGTGGTCGGTGATGGAACCGTTCTTCAGGTGTTCATTGGAGCACGACATGTCTGCGTGTGGTATGGCCTGACGGAGTAGTCTCCCTTGTTGGATCAAGTCGCTCCAGTGTTGAAGAGAGTTCTCCATCTCTCGTTTCTTCATGGCTGTGTACAGGAGCTTGGGGTCAGTATATCTGAAGTGTATGTCACACTCTTCGGATACTGGAATTGCCACTGAATAGGAGTCACTGTCACAGTCGTATTGCAGCTGGACCTTCAGTCTGTTGCAGAGTTCGTTCATTTCAACGAAGGTAGATCGAGGCCAGTTCACTCTGCACTTCTTGTCGAGTTTTCCGCTGCTGTCTGTTCGGTAGCCTCCAAAGTTCTCGTCATCAGGATCTGCAACCATGGGCACTTTCCTTTTGCTCATATGAAGTGAGAGGCTGTGTCGTGTGGCTGCTCTGACGTGAGGATCATCACTGTTGAGGACCGAGAGGAGAAAGGACACCCTCTTTGCATGGTATACTGCGCTGGGCTTGATCATTCCAAGTCCTCCTTGTCTCCTCGGAGTAAAGATTTGAGCTCTGGTGGATGATGTGTTGAGCTTCAAGTTTTCCCTTATAAAGCCAACCACTGTATCCTCCAGCTCTCTGAGCAGCTTCTCGGTGAACTGAAGATTTTCAAAGTAAAAGTTCAGCTGGGAGATTGCCATTACATTGATTGCCTCGATCTTTTTGTTTACAGGGAGTGGAGAGAGGTTGATTTTCTCAACTGTGGTGTTGAATTCCTGCTGGATATCCTGAAGTTGCTTCTTCTCCGACGCGTTGTCTATTCCTATTTTGAACCCTAAGTATGTGTATTCCTGTGATCTTCCATACTTGGGTATCTCACCGCCTTGTATGTTCAGACATACTTTCTGAGTGTTGTCTTTTTTGGCCCAGTTGTTTCCTGTCCGCTGGGCGTGGATGAGGGCGCACTTTGCGTGTTTCACCTCCATTCCTGTGTATTCAAGGAACTGTTCTGTTTTCTTTAACATCTCCATAATATCCACCTCTTGTGTTGTACTCATGCATACATCGTCCATGTAGGCTTGGCATGGGTTGGGGGAAGAGACGTGAGGGAACGGTTCCTCAAGCCACCTTATCCACGGGTCTAGCGATGAATGAAGGCGATTGCAGACCAA
>JAWQFJ010002242.1:105071-118775 GCA_034096865.1 Theodoxus fluviatilis
TCTCCTACCAGTCTGTCCGGTAGCTCATCATGCAGAGCAAAACTTTTGTTGGTCCGAGGCCACGTGAGGCCGTCCTGAGTTGTCCTCTGAGGTGAGTTGGAATTAACCTGTTATTCTTGTCAAAAGTTCAAGCCACAACACAAACAGGCAGTGGTTATGGTACAACGGGGGAAGGGTGGGTCAGTCCGGCCCACCCCTCTCCCCCCCCCCCCCCTCCAGCCCCCATTTTTTCTATTTTAGAGACTGTAACATTGGAACCATAAACCAAACTTTCTTTCACTGAAAAGCTTATTTTTAAAATTGAAGAGTGGATTCTCTGAGTGCTGTCGTAGGGCGGGAAGATGGGACGGACACACACATGTCGTTGATTCCTCGTCTTTCTTTTTTGTTTTGTGTGCATGATCGAAACAATCACGTTTAAGGTCGGCAGAAAAAAAATAGGGTCGGTCCAGTTTATCAACAACCCACAATCTTTTGTTTGCCTTATCACTTTTGGTCAAAGTCTCGTCTTAAAGATGGGGACATTTCCGTGTCATCTCGTCAACTTTTCAATATCGCAGGTAAACCTTGCTTTTGTGTCGCCATGATCGTGTGTCACAGGTAGGGATGGTTCGTCGTGTAGTCGTCCATTCTGTCAAAATGTATCTACATATGTGTATAGCCTTAGGATCGCATCATTGTCCCGACTCCAAAGCTCATATGATCACACTTTCCATTCTATACAACGCCATCCTCACGGGATGAAACCCCTTTTGTCAGGCATAACACTTGTCACCCGTAGGTAAAGATGATACCGCCTGGCAGATCCATCAGATATGTCCACCTACTAAAGTGAGGGATTTCTCATCGGTTTCAACATTGTTCACAAAGGTAACGAGGCCATCGTCGTGTCACAACTCAGCAACAAACAGGAAGCGTCCGGTCCTGTTTGCGGTTTCAAAATGCCTGGTGAGAAGGATCCCATTGTACCGTCAGCACCATCCTACCGGCGCTGGGGAACATGACTTGTGCCGACCTGAAAACGGAGGTACGGGCAATGTTATGTGACGATGTCATCTTTCAGTTCTTGTCCATAGATCTTTCCGCAAAGCAACAGGGAAGATCTGGAAACTGACAACGCACTCTTCGTTCGAATGAATGAAGTCAGTTTCGCGGCCTATCCTCTTCTGTAGGCTATATAAGGCTATTGATCACGAGAAGCGCTACAGTTGATCCTGATGTTTAGTCTCAACGCCGTGACGTCCACATATTTGTACATTTTTCGGGTAGAATTCTAACATCAGCTTGAATAAATCAGGGTCGCGGGAGCACTTGAACAACTGAAGCCTTGCAGAAGATTCACCCATCACCCACTCCAGCCTCAAACAGTGTCCACCTTTGCAACAGACCGATCACCAGCAAATAAAAACGCATAGTCGGCGGGATGACCCACCTCAGGAGTTCCAAGTAGGCCTACGTGCGAGGACGACTGAGATTCCGTCATCTATTTGCCTCACAATTAATTGGGTCCTGTTAGGCAACGAGATCCGGTTTCTACAAGAGTCGCGTTTGTGGGCTCCGTGTCTTCAGCATGACGAAGAGCTACACTTGGAAAGAACGCACGAAGGGATAGAAAAAAAGGAGTTCAGAAGCAATTGGGAGACACGACGACCAGCACGGAGAGAAGTGAGGGGTGTCGGCAGGAGGAGATGACGAATGCTTGAGTGAGTCTAATGGGATCTGGCCCCAAAGGAGATTTACACCCCCGCAATAAAAGGCCAGCAAAATATACAACCTTGCCGTGTCTTCAGGACTCACCACCATGGATCACAACGCAAGGCTGGACTGTTTGACAAAAAGGTCCAGTCTCCTGTTTCGTGACGTACTTCGTCTCTGTGTTAGCGTGCTGGCCTTGAGTCAGTGTGTCAGTGTTCGTCGGGGTGTGACTATGAATCACTATTTGAATATTCATGTATGCATGTATGTAAAACGGCTTGTGGTCATGTGTGGTTGCTGGATAGTAAACACGAGAGAGAAAGAGAGAGAGAGAGAGAGAAAGAGAGAGAGAGAGAGAGAGAGGGAGAGAGAGAGAGGGTGGGGGACGGGAAGGGAGAGAAGGCGGGGGAGAAGGGAGTGATTAAGATACGAAAGGGAAGCGGAATGCGTAGGATAAGAGAGTGATATGTCTAAGATAGGGGGCGAGAGAGAGAGTAGAGGAGACGAGGAGAGGAGAGAGAGTAGAGTAATAGGTTGGCACACACACACACAGACGACACACACAGACACACCAGACACACACACACACACACACACACACACACACACACACACACACACACACACAGACAGACAGACGGACGGACGGAAGGACGGACGGACGGACAGACAGACAGATTGTCAAACACACAGGCATATAGACAAAAACACGGGCAGGCAGGCGAGCACGCGTGTGTTCATGCAGGCAGGTAGACAGAAAATGACAGTCAGGTAGAATGATCAAACATTTTTTAATGGACAGACAGTCGGATGAACGTAAGAACGGCAGACGAGTAGGCGGACAGAAGGATGTGCAGCTGCATGTGCAGGTAGTTAGGAATGAATGGAGCAGTACACCTATGTTTATCATAGTACACGGAATACACGCCATCAACTCCTGCGTGCAGTCCATTTTGCTTGCGCCAGCCTGTCTGGTGCAGTACTCGTTTTCGTAGCAGGCGTGACGTGAACACTTACCCAAATCCCCCAAGTCCCCCCCCCCCCCCCCTCCAACCACCCCCCGTACACGCAGCAGATGCTTTTTCAGCCATACACCAAAAACAGATTTTCTTTCATACATTAAGTCTGCAGATGGTTTATTCTCTAGCGTTTTCTGTAAATAAAGATCAGCCGAGGCAATATTTCAATACTTTGGAATATAAAAATACTGTAAATGCTTTGTACTTGAGGAACAGTCAACAAAACTCTTACTTTTACTTCAGCTGGCCTCTCCGCTAACCAACGAAGATTAAGATACTTTTCTGCAACAGCCATGAGCCTGCTACAACGAAAGAGCGAGCAAAACCCATTAGTTTGACAAAAGTATTTGTCATCTGCAACATTAGCAATTGCCTCCTCCGTTTGTTTGTGTGCAGGAAAGTCTATGGTAATGAAATGCTTGGAGATGCTGGTGTTGCAACACATGAACATTGAAACTGCCGAACATCAAGGCCAATTGAAGTCTGCGCACTGTCACACCAGATACACAGAGGACGTCGTCTTGGTGCAAATCCGCCACGCCCTGCAGCATCTCCAATCCCCAGCGACATCTGCGAGAGTCTTCCGACTTTTCAAGCGCACTTAATTAACACCGTGCATCCGCACTTCCACCTGTTTTACGGTGAAACTGTACATAAAACGTTCTCATGATTTTTTCATGAATGACGTCTTTCACAGCCTTTGCACACAATGCCCTGCCTGCCTCCAGGTGAGGTTTCTGGACCAGAAGATCCGGAGTCAGCTGATCGTGATGCACGCCGACCTGAGGTACAACAACATCACGGCCATCGATGCCGAGGACATCGAGACTTGGAGCAAGGTGGCGGGTCTGGAGCTGGATGTCCGCCATAACCCCCTGCACTGTGGATGCGAGGTCAGTGCTCTCCCCTGACTGTGACCTCGTTTTCAAATGGATGAGTGACTGAATAAATGAATGAATAAATCAATGGATGGATGAATGAATTAATTAATTGATGAATGGATGGATGAATTCATAAATGGATGGATGAATGAATGAACGAGTGAATGAATGAATGAATGAATGGATGGATGAATACACGAACAAACAGGTGATTGAGTCTCTGAAAGAACGAATGATTTTACAAATGAATAAATGAACGAATGAACAAACGGGTGAATGAATGAGCAAGTGAATAAGCGAATGAATAACCAACTGAACTAATCAACGGAGTTTAACGGCGTACCTGCTTCTGTATGATACGCAAGGCCATTCATGATAATATCATCAGAGTTAGTTTGAGCAACAGCAAGTCCAGGGGCGGGTTTCAAAATAGGTAGTCGATCTTGGTCGCAAGATCTTGCTTCGCAGTAAGAGCTAGCTAAAAAAGAAACTACCCAACGTGACGAAGTAATGCGCATGCGTAGACGTCACGACAAGAGGTGAACTAGCCACATTTCAATGGCCGACGTGTTGCCGGTTCATTCAGAAAACGCTCTATTTCGAGATACTAGCAACCCATCCAAAGAAAATATAAGCCATGCACAGCATTAATTTATCAAAGGTGTATGTTGAATGCATTAACAGATCGTGAAACCTCCTACAGTTTACACATCGAATGCAGGTCAACGCATCCACGCCGAACTTTTGTCTCGAATCTTAAAAGCAAGGCACCTCTCAAGCTGCCTCGCTCAATCTACGCTCGTCTTCGATTGGCTCGCTAGCAAGCAAAGAATGAAACTGCCCATTCGGCGAGATCTGCGTAGATCTACCGAGATCTTCGCATTTTGAAACCCGCCCCAGGCACGACGTCGCTAGTTATTCTCTTTTTTTGAATCGCGTAGGGAGACGTGGTGGGTCAGTTCTTACCCCCAACCCACTAGGGAGACGTGGTGGGTCAGTTCTTACCCCCAACCCACTAGGGAGACGTGGTGGGTCAGTTCTTACCCCCAACCCACTAGGGAGACGTGGTGGGTCAGTTCTTACCCCCAACCCACTAGGGAGACGTGGTGGGTCAGTTCTTACCCCCAACCCACTAGGGAGACGTGGTGGGTCAGTTCTTACCCCCAACCCACTAGGGAGACGTGGTGGGTCAGTTCTTACCCCCAACCCACTAGGGAGACGTGGTGGGTCATTTCTTACCCCCAACCCACTAGGGAGACGTGGTGGGTCAGTTCTTACCCCCAACCCACTAGGGATACGTGGTGGGTCATTTCTTACCCCCAACCCACTAGGGATACGTGGTGGGTCATTTCTTACCCCCAACCCACTAGGGAGACGTGGTGGGTCAGTTCTTACCCCCAACCCACTAGGGAGACGTGGTGGGTCAGTTCTTACCCCCAACCCACTAGGGAGACGTGGTGGGTCATTTCTCACCCCCAACCACCAAAGGGTACCAGTTATTGAAACAGATGCATGTATGATTATCATCAACTGGACATATGGACGATGAACGAGGTTGGATGGGAGACGGAAAACATCTGCGTAATAATGTCAGTGAAGGTGACAACTTGTGAAACATGCATCTTACGTGTATTGGCTAATACACAGAGGCTCTGACTGACATCGGTTTCAACTCTGTTAGATGAAGCACAGCGTGAGCACCTGACATGGGGTGAAGGTTTGCTTGACTTATGGTTGGAACTTGTCTTCTCACGGGAAATACTGTAGAGATGTGGGGCATAAGTAGTCTGAGAACTACCTCTGCTCAGAGCTGACACAAAGTTTTGAGAGAAACGTCAGCAGAGCTGTTGCAGTTTCCACTCGCAACAATGCGATTCACTTTTTAATATAGATGTTTGACGTCTCGGGATCCACGACTGGTACATATCACCAGTAAATAAGCAAATTGGACTTCATTTATTATGACCTCTGGCGGAAAATATGCAGAAAGATAGATAGAATGATGTGTGTTTTTGAGAGGATGTGCATAGAGGTGGGAGGATGGTGTGTATGTATGTGTGTGTGTGCACGCACGCGCGCGCGTGTGTGTATGTGTGTGTGCGCGCGCGCGTGTGTGTGTGAAATCAGTATGTTCACGTGCATGGTACAGTTGTTGGGATACAATGGCGAATAACCTATTTACGAGCGTCTATCAAACAAAATAAAATCGCGTGCATGGTACAGTTGTTGGGATACAATGGCGAATAACCTATTTACGAGCGTCTATCAAACAACAAAAAATCGACAAGGAAAAACTTGTTTTATTTACAGGGAAAATCTCTCCACTTCTTCCACTGTTTATTATCACCCCCAAGCCGGTATTATCAATCATAATATCTCATCTATCAACTACTGTTCAAATCTTGCTTTTTTGCAACATACATAATAGGCTTGTTTCACTCCTGAACGGTAATTTTGGGGCGTGATTCACTCAGCGCTGTGCAGCGCTGTGCATCACAGATCCGAGGTGATTCACACGATTTTCAAAATGGCGTCTTCGATCCCACACTGGCCGTCGATGCGTAAAATAACCCGCAGAAACATCATTTTGGGACTGGAACGGGCTTTATTTGCCCCAAGCGCTCTGTGTGCGCGAGTAATGGCAAGTAAGGATGATACAGTAGTGGACTTTATTCATGCAGAATACATTTAAACGTTTATAAACGATGTCTGTGGCAAAGAAAACACTTTCTTAGCGTCTAGCAACACAACATGCGGCGCAGAAAATTTACCTCCCTTTAAACAAGTGAAGCGCTGCACTACATCTATAGGTGTTCAGGAGAGGCAAAGAGCGCTCAATTGCCAACATGAAGCACTCATGCAGCGCTTCGTACTCCTGAACAAGCCTACTATTTCGATATTTTTCTTTCCCCACCCCCAGATGAAGGACTTTCTGCAGGACGTCGTACACAAACCCGACTTCTTCCTTGGACGCAAGGCGCAATACGAGTACATACGGCATGAGAAATGTGCCACGCCCCCAGAGTTGAAGGGCGTGGTCCTTAAAGACCTCAACGAGAGTGACCTCCCTTGTCCACGCTCTTCTGTGCTGGTTGCGCCAATGGTGGTGCTGGGCGTCATCGCCTTCGCCCTGCTGGTGTGCCTGGTGGTGGCACTCAAGTACAGGCGGGAAATCCGCATCCTGCTCTTTACCCGTTTCCACATCCTGCTGCCAGGTACGTGATGCAAGTCTATGAGGTGTGTGCTGCCAGGTACGTGATGCAAGTCTATGAGGTGTGTGCTGCCAGGTACGTGATGCAAGTCTATGAGGTGTGTGCTGCCAGGTACGTGATGCAAGTCTATGAGGTGTGTGCTGCCAGGTACGTGATGCAAGTCTATGAGGTGTGTGCTGGCAGAGCAGGTCTGGATGTACCAATATATATCGTACGAGTGCAAGTTCGACAGTGGTGCTGACATCGGTAAAGAACTTGGTTTTCAACAAGGATTAAGAAAAATTCCCATCTGGGTCTTAGAATTCATATTACTTTGCGATGCTGTTGTCAGGGTAACGAATCTGTTTCCACATTCGCATTTGACATTGAACAAGCACGGTCAAAAACTGCGGGTGTGTGTGTGTGTGTGTGTGTGTGTGTGTGTGTGTGTGTGTGTGTGTGAACATGCATAATTTTAAATACACGGCGTTAGCAAATACGCATTTGAATATTTTAATGTAAAATAAAATCACGCTTTGCTAGTTTTTGCCGAACAAAAGAAACAAACAGAAAAAGCTGCAAGGAACAGATCAATTCATCACAACAACAAAAACCCTAACAACTCAAATATGGGACAGTATGGCAAGTATGCTGAGAGCATTGCTTGCCTAGCCATGGTAATTATGGTCTGTGAATGGATGATTTCATTCACTCCTCTTCCCCATGTTATCTTATACGTTGTATACATATTACTAATTAATTTGTCCATCTAACCTCTCTTTAATGCATCAGCTTGTCCATTTTTAGTTCCTTTATTCATTCTTATCTTCATCTATCCTCGAACCATCATCCTTCCATCCATACATTCATCCTCCAACCATTTTACATGTCCATCCATCCTTCCATCCACCCATCCATCCGTCTATCTGTCCATCCGTCCATCCATCCAATCTATCAACCAACCAACTATCCAATCATTTTTCAATCATCCGCCGACCCCACCCTCCGTCTCTCCCTCCCTCCCTCCTAACTCTATCCATCTATCTATGCATTCAATAATTTCTTCCTTCCCTCCTCCCTCCATTTATTCATCCCTTCCTCCATTCCCTCCCTCCATTCTTCCATCATACATCCCTCCATCCATAACTCAATTCCTCCATCCATCCATATATATATTCCTCCCTCTCTCCCTCCTTCCATACATCCGTTGATCCATCTCTCCATTATTTCCTCCCTCCATCAACTCCTCCCTCCTCCCTCCCTCCCTCCCTCCCTCCCTCCCTCCCTCCCTCCCTCCCTCCCTCCCTCCCTCCCTCCCTCCCTCCACTCATCCACCAGTCGGGACTCCCTCTTCCCTCCTCCAACACTCTCCTTTCTTCACTCCCACAGGGGACGCGGAGGAGCGCGCGGACTCCAAGCGCTACGACGCCTTCGTGTCCTACAGCAGCAAGGACGAGGACTGGGTCATGGAGACCCTCAGTGCCCGGCTGGAGGGAGGTGAGGGCGGACACCACTTCAGGCTCTGTCTCCACCACCGAGACTTCATGCCTGGCCTGTCCATCACGGAGAACATCCTCAACAGCGTGGAGGTACCGTGTGCTGGCAGCCTTGCTCCGCTGGTCTTTCTTAGAGTGGAGTGCTTGTGTGCTTGTTGGAAAAGTAGTCAGTGGAAGATGAATGAGAAATAATTTTTTTGGGGATAGCTTCCAGAGACGGGCCACACTAATGGACTCGTCCGAGGCGAGTGACGTGGAGAGATAGCCACGCGCAAGTTGGGGGACCACAGCGTCTTATTGGCTGCGTCTTCACGAGGCATTTTCGAGTCTTCGTATTATTCTGTCAATCTGCACGTGAATCACTGTGAATTCGCTGCGGATTAACCGACCAAGATTGCCTGACAGTCAGATGCTGTCGCTGGCTAGCTTATGTGGCCCACCAGCTTGGCTGGTTTTCCCACACCCCTCCCCTCGGACGAATCCACTAGTGTGGCGCATCTCTGGAAGCCTTTCCGAATATTGCTTGTTCAGTGGAGTTGTGGTTAGTGGCACCATCTCTGGTGTTTCCTCTTTGTTTGTATGTTTGAAAGTTTGTTTGTTTGTTTGTTTGTTTAAAAAATAGTTAAAACATCATATAACAAAGACGAAACTTTTTTTGAAATATATTTTTCTTTTTCTTTGTTAGTAGCACGGAGATAGCCAGCTGGCATGTTTGTGGGTTTATTCAGCGTGATTTTTGGTTGTCCTCGCTTGTTTACTGGGCATGTGGTGAAAATGAAGCTGAGTATTATCAACGTAGGCAAAACGTCCAAAAGACCACAGAGCCACGCTGACAGCATGTCTTCTAGTTTCAACGGAATCGTCTGTTTGTTTGTGTGCATGTTTTCTTACTTGCTGTTTGGCATAACATAGGAGTTAAACCCAAGATAAACTGTATGAACTCAACGTAGTGATTTATGCAGAGTGGAAATGGGTCAGCCACGATCAATTCCGTTTTCCTTGCTTGGTGTAGATGCTGTCGTACGAAGCAGTCAAAAGGAAGATGCAGCATATATAACATCAACCACGCCTGGCCGTCACTGACAGCCGTGTGACTAGATTTATTGTGTGATGTGCAGGCCAGCAGACACACCATCGTGGTGCTGACCCGGAACTTCGTGAGGAGCGAGTGGGCCCTGGAGGAGCTGAGGCAGGCCTACCACCAGAGCATCATCGAGAAGCGCAGGCATCTCATCGTCATCATCCTGGAGAAGGTGCGGCCCTTTAAATCATCTTCGGTCTTGTTTTCTTTTGCCAATGTCTCCTTTCTGCTTCTGCTTCTTTACCTTCCTCTGCCCCCCCCCCCCCCCCCGCGCCCCCCCCCCCCCCCAAGAAATGACGTCTGTGGTGGTGCTTACCTGGTTGAGTCTACGCTCGTAGATCGACTAGAGGCAAAATCCGCTGAATGCGCCTTCAGAAGTTCAGGAAGGCGTTTGGTAGACATTAGAGTCCGGTTTCCCAGGACTATGGATATGCAAATCCAAAAGGCAATTCCGTTTTTTTTAATATAATATATATAGTTATAGCGTTAGTCAAGTCTTCTAATGATTCTATTTCCAAAAACCAGACACTACCTGCTTTTTATTCCCAATTTGGATAACGACGCCTGTGTGATGACAGCGATTGCTTTAGAATAATACCGGAAACGCCCTTTGGATTGCTTTGGATTGCTTTGGATTGCTTTGGATTGCTTCGGATTGCTTTGGATTGCTTTGGATTGCAAACTCTCAGTTTCGGAGAACCGCCTCAAAATTATGGACTGGTGCAGAGCTGAAAGTTTCGTGGTTTGCGGCACCCTAGAGTCTGAACACCTGTTACTCTAGCAGGGAGAAGGATCTCGAACACTAGATAATATGTTCTGGATCATAGTCGGCGAAAGACTTCTTCGCATCATACCCATTAAAAAACAGTTTTGTAAAAGATGTCAACACAATGGACCAGCTGTGCATTTAGCATCTCCAATATTAAAATAATGTTTTGCATTAAAACTCGGAGGAATCTCAATAAGTTTTGATCGCCGATAATTGATCGTTTTTCATTCATGTTCAGCAATTAATCTACCGCCCGAGGATGTGCCTCAGCGGTATGATTTGCATGATAATTTTTTTGTCATGAGACTGATCTTCCTTGGATGTCACTAAAGCTTATTTGGAAAAACAAGCATGCGGTTTTACCTCGAAGGTCTTTCTCAAATCCATGCAAAGATAACAGAAGACAATCTTGCACGTGACACTTCCTCTCAAACCAGGGGTGCGTTCAGGCTTCAACGCCGCAGGCACGGCAAAGGCGCAGTGTAGCTGACACTCAACCACTCTCAGCCCTAAACGCCTCCACTGCGAAGCCTGAACGACGCTGTAGGTGAAATGTAGCTCTGCGCAGGCCTTCGAGGAGAGACTTGAACGCGCCCAGGTCAGCATATTCCGTCGCTTCTCATCACGTCTTCCTTTTCTTTGAGCAGGTGCCAGAGGAGGAGATGGACTCGCTGCTCAGGCGCTGCATGAAGACCTTCACCTACCTGGACGTCAGCGACCGGATTTTCTGGGATCGTCTTCTCTTCTCCATCTCCACTCGCAACAAGAAGCGCGCTTCGGCCGCGTCCCAGGCAAGAGTGGGGTGCCATGATGACGTCAGCAATCATGTAGGGAAGCCCCGTTGGAGGGAGCACGGGTTCCCATTGCGCGAGACCTCCGTCCAATCAGATTGCTCCTCCAAAACGGAGATCAGCGACGCCTCCTTAGGATCCGTAGACTCAGGGATAGAGGAGGATGGACGCTCCACAGCCACCAGTCCCGTGTGACGTCACCTGATGATGTAGGCAAATTCAGGGATACATTCTTTGACAGTGCATGTGACGTCAGAGGTGTAAATGTGTGTTGTCTGAATTTGAGGTGAAGCAAAATGGTTTCCCTTGAGTCCTCGCGAATGCGAATCGCAAAAACGGCGAAAACCCTGATATGATGGAAGTTTCCCATCACTCAAGGATCCTTTGAAACAACGTGTCTGACAGGAGCTGTCCAGGACCTCCATTGCTTGCATGTTTTGCAGTACGACAGAGGAATTTTACGCAGGAACGCTAAAAGGGGTGTTGACAGCGTCCAGTTTGGATGGAAGAAACCTTCAAATCTTCAGAGAGACTGCAGAGACGAAACAGCCGGGTCATGCTGTGTTGAGGTCAAGCGAATGACTACCAGTGATGCTCATGCGTTGTGGGTTCTCACGTGGTCGACTGACGTCAGCCTCGACTGCACTTTGTTGGTGCGTGAAAACAGATTTCTACATCGAGGCCCCATAAATACTCCCATAGACCAGTGCTGCAATACATACATATGTTTGTAATTTCCCTGGGACATGACGGAACCTGTGACTCAGCGCAAAACCAGACGTTGGCAGACGATCGCCACGGGTACGCAGAGGCTCAAAGTTAAACCCTCTCAGCATGTGTATGATGAACTTGCCCAGAGAAAGTATGATAGTAATGATTGTACGAGGCCACATCACTTCAAGAAATAAATGAAGGAAATTTCACTCGTCGGCGCCACTGTTCACCGCTCAGTGAAAGAAGACCAGCTTCAGCTGAGATAAGTACATCAGGTTCTCAGGAGACGGCCTAGAACACTGATACCACGACCACACTGCCCTCCTAGTCTTACTGGCAGACCCAGTCTACGTATGAAGAGAATGAAGAAGAGACCTTGTTCTCTAAAGGGTCTGTCCACACAAAGCAGTCATTCCATACAGAAGCTGACCACTCGCATAAAGCCTCTTCGCGCGGCTTCTGGAGACCAAGGAACGTCGATGGAGACTTCACTGCACATTCTTTGTCGGTCTCGCAGATTGCCCGGGATGGCTAGGCCCCGTGTAGCCTGTAATTTTTATGTAAGCTTTCACCTTGCAAGAATGTGAGCGAAGTGGTCAGTGTCTTTTGTCGTCCGAAGCACAAGAAATAAATCATCATTACCTCGGAGGTGTGCCAGCCGGAAGGCGTAGAAGCTTCCTCATGCTATTTTGACTGGTATACCCGCCTGGAACCCTCAAATTCAGGGAGTCGGAGAACAATTTCGTGTGTTTTTTTAACACAAAGCGCGGACCTTTGTTGATTAGTAAACCTTTTATGTGCGGAGGTCGCCTTGTCTTATTTCCATTGCAAATCATCGTCCCTTGTCATGTAAACGTGGCGGTGACGTTGTATGGTGGAGGAAGCTGTCAGCTGGGTTTATTTCAGGCTTCTTTGGCAGGGACCATGCACCCGGACGAACAGTGAATGAATATTCATGCAAAGATCAGGAAACTACAGAACGGATGCAGATGCTGTCAAGGAGTTCCTTGAGTTGACTGTGGAGGTGGACGCAGCTCGTGAAGGAGGCGAGAGCCCACACTTCAAGATTCGTGGAACAGACAGAAAATTAAGACGTCATTGTGCAACCAGACTTCGAAACTTTCCGCTGTCATGGCTTTTCAGTCCTAGATGACAAACACGCGATGTTTATGAGTTTTGTGAGATGTAGATGGATGAAAATGTGGTAGTTACCTCCGCCAATGAGATCATGTTTTACCTCGGGTTTTGTTAGTTAGTTAGTTAACTAGTTATTCAGCAAAATAACTCGAAGAGTTCACAACAGATGCTGATGAAATTTGGTGGAAGGTCAGGTTTTTTTTAAACCTAAGAAGCAATTTAATGAATGGTGGTGGTTATCTGTTGTCTTGGTTGAGAAGTGCGACCAACAAGAGACAATTTATCACAGATCACAAAGTTGATGACGTCAAACTATTGATGATGTCGTCGTATGCGTTCGGCACTCAGAGTCAGAAAGCCCTTTCGCTATAGTTTCAGCCGCTGAAATGAACTGAACTTCGTATCGTCAGCAAAACATCCTCTGCCTGACCAAAGACACTATCTAACGGGACCGCCAGCTTCTGCAGCTTTGACGCGATTTGTCATTGGGCCTCTCGTGACGTTTTGACGTTCGTGGCAACATCACTTCCGGTAGAATGAAAGCTACAATGGACTAGTAATAATCGTGTTTTCACATAGTAGTGTCTTTCATAAATATCTGCATTTAATTGATTCAAAGATATAAAGAAAGTAGTGTATTGCTTCGTGATCAAAGACACTTTGAGCATAATGAAGCAGTAATTCATAGTTGATCAAATTGTTTACATTTGCCAGACCAGTGCGGGAATGTACGCGTGGTTTTTCAGTATTGCCGTTAGTTTTATTGCAAAAGTTTTGGTGCTGTACTCGTCATCAAGAAGTACTCTTTAGACTGACAAATGAATAGTTTAAGTTAGTGAGCTTTCATCGGAGAGCGAACAGCGCAGCCATTGCAAAATAGTGACTCACCGGAAGTGATGTTCCCGCGAATCACTACCTCTTTCGCAATAG